>JAWPHD010009132.1:0-60000 GCA_037043455.1 Cyrtodaria siliqua
CTTTTACATTTCTTATCCTAGCACAACCAAATTTGGCCATGGGCTTCCTTATAGCATTATCTTAAAGGCTGCATAACAATTTTGGTTCCTGTAACCCATGGGCTCCCATGGAACCCAAATTATGATAGCCCATAAAATGTGTCCCATTTCACATCAAATTTTGCGTGTAAGCTGCGTTTACAGGCCTATATCTCTTACATTTCTTGTCCAAGCTGAACTAAGTTTTGGAATTGGTTTCCTTATAGTATGTTGTAAAGGGTTGGATAAGTAATTTTGTCTTCTGCAAATTCTGGTCTCCCATGGAACCCAAATTGTGATGGCCCATAAAATGTGCAATACAGGCAGATCTAAGTTTGCATGTAAGCATGCATATATCTATAATTTTGGTTTGGGATTTCTTATAACATTATACATCTTATTCATACTTCACCCATATTGGGGAGCATGGGCTCCCTCCTACCCCCATCCCCGCGTCTCCACTCCCACACACCTCCACACTTCTTTTTTTTTTTTACATATTTCTATGTTGTTTTAGTCAATTCTTACACATATATGTTGCCCTCTCCCCCAACCTACTCCCTGCCTCTCACCCCCGCTTCCCCCACCACACCCCCACTTGAAACTCTATTTTTTATTTTTTTTTACATATTTCTGTGTTGCTTTTGTCAATTCTTAAACATGTTGCCCGTTCCCCCACCACCCTCCCCCGCCTCCCCTCCCCCGCCTATCCCAACCCAACTCCCCCCCCCCCCACCCACCACCACTCGCTCGAACTAGATTTTTTTTTTATTAACATATTTTCTGTAATTTTTGGTCAATTCTTACACATAGCTTCTTACACATATGTTGCACCCCACCCCTGCTTCTCTTCCCCCCCCCCCCCCCACCCCCGCCCACTCCCCCACACACACTCTCCAACTCTTTTTTATTTTTTACATATTTCTGTGTTGTTTTGGTCAATTCCAACCCCCCCTCACCCCCCTCCCCCCCCCACTCCACCCACATTTACCTTTAATTCCTAGCTTAAAAAGTTTTAGCCAAAGGCCATTTCTATATATACTGTCGAAAGCCTTCTTAAGGTCCACAAACGTACAATATAACCGCTTGTTTTCATTCAGTAATTTCTGTATAATACAATTCAAAACAAATATGGCATCAATGGTAGAGCATTAATTAATAGATTTCTTTTCAGATTTTTTTTTTTTTAATATCTGTTTTAAAGTTGTATTGCTGTTAACGCCGTGTTAGCAGGAAACATTGCTATGATTTTTAGCTGTGCCTATTGTCTTTTTTTCCGGTTCGTTGATTTTTTTATGGAGTTACGGCCCTTGACATTTTTACTTTTAAACTATTCCTCCTAAACGCCTTGTTGGATTTCGATGAAACTTGGCAGGAAGCATCGGTAAGATGTCGAGTTTGTGAATGTCGCGCTTTGTTCCAGTTCGCTGATTTGTGACGGAGTTATGGCCCTTTGACATTTTTACTTTAAATTTCTTGTCGGCGCTACTCCTCCTAAACGGCTTGTTGGATTTCTGCAAAACTTGGCAGGAAGCCTTTGTACGATGTCTAGTTGTGCAAAGCGCGGTATATCAATGAAATCTTGGACAAGTTCGAAAACCAGCTAGATATTGTTAGTAACGACAGGTTATGGCCCTTGATTTGTTGAGAAATGCTATATTGTATTTTCCTTTGTTAAATCTGTAGTTACTTTATTTTTCATCTGATCTTTACCATATTTGTTTAGAATGTTAATATAACCACTCTCCCCCTCCCCATTTTTATTAAATTTCATTCATAGAAGAAAGTGGGCAAATTAAAAATACCCATGCCAGACTAGACACGGCAGACTTATTGACCATGATTACCAGGTGAGCGATCTAAGGCCATCCTATATCCCTGTTGTTTTTGCAATGTTTTAAAAAAAATACTGACGGAATTTTATGTCGACAACCCTTGATATAAGATCCGTTTTAGCCAGTAGAGCATCCACAGACCCTCTTGGGCCTCTTGTTTTTAATAGAATGGCATTTTGTTTTTAAACAAATGCACTTAAATGTCATCTCAGCAAACGGCAATCTCCATTGTTTTTAGTTGCTAAAATGTTTACAAACTTTCATTTAAGCATCATTGACGTTTTTTATTTTTAAGGCCAGCCCCTGTTAGGCGAGACATGTGAATCCACGGATTTCTCTTGTGTTTTTTTTTGTTTGTTGTTTTTTGTTGTTTTTTGTTCAATGTCACAAGCACTTGTCAACATAATAAACGATTTACTTCACTTTCTTTTAATAATGTGTTAATGACACCCTTAATAGATCTTAATATACGTGAATGCATTTAGAGACCTCAATATGTAACCAATATCGACGTGCAAGCCACATACAGCACATGTTACGATTGAGGTTTGGTGCACATTATCAATCTCTACCAAGAGTTGTCGTTCTTGCAGTCTCTGTCAACGTCTCATCAAATACCAAGAATCTTGGCAAACGATGAAAAACGATGGAAATGCAAAATTTCTTGATTTCACTAATGTGTTTCTATATTAACTTTATATGAAATGCTTAAATTACAAAAGAAAACAAATGTTCGGCTTGAATGTTTTAAATATACAGTAAATTATATTATATTGCGGTAGAATAAAGGTTTGTACTTTGGCATATTACTCCGCCGACAAACCATTCATAATACGCACCACCAAATCGTTCCCGTAGGGTTACAGTACATTATTTTGCTTACCAGCACTTTCCAATATCACACCTACCTTTAATCGAATTACTAACTTAAAATATATATCAAAATGTAGAAAATAGGTCGTGTTTCTTTCGACTGTTTACGTGTCAGTCAGCAGCCGATAGTTGATGGTGTCACGGTGTTGAAGTTCTGTTCGCCATTTTGATATTTTAGCTATGGTCATGTGACAAATTATCATGTGATCGCAGGCTACGACAGAGGTCAATGTAGTGGCCTCTGGGAGAGATTGGCACATTATAAAAAAATTGAACCCACGGCAGCTTCTGTTTCCACTGACTGTTTCAATGTGGTACTATTGTCGACCTTTGCATGTTTGTGATATCTCACGTTACCCCAAAATGTAATGTTTAACATAATGTTTATTGTTTTACATTTGACGCGAGTCCGGCTAAGTTGAGAGAATTCCACACCTCCGGTTCGACATTTGAATCTACTTAAATAATCATGAATGTATGAAATGAACTTGGTTTGCATTGTCTTAAAGGTCAGCATTGTCTGCGCCTACTATGCTCATCAGAGTTGACGCCATCCTAATAGTGATCATTTTAGAATGACATTTATTATATACTTCCCAATGAAATAGTGGATTGTATGGTTAGAATAAACCTTATATTCTCATAGTGAGAATATAAGAGCTTATATTCTCATAGTGAGAATATAAGAGCTTATATTCTCACTGCCGGAAAAAATGGAACTACTTTTTTCTACATTTGCTTATAACAGTCAACGTTTAGAACTATATTCTATGCGCACTAAATATATGTAAATCGCCTCACGTGCTGGCGTTACTATATTTATCCGCGAATACGTTAAAGGGGAACTGTCGGAACGAAACGTATTTTCTGTTTGAAACAGTTTGGTAGTGTTGCATGATAAAAAGTTGCAACACTACATGTTTGTTTGTCGTGAAAAAGCACTCGTGAACATATAAGTTTTCTCACTTCTTGATGAAAATAAATCCTATATTCACTCAAAACAAACAAATATCCTCTATATATGAGGACCAGAACAAGCGTATTAGATCAGCGTTTTACTGTTTGTTTGTGGTGTATGTGTTTCCTTGTAATTTTTGATTGTTTTAAAATTAATGCTTTTGGTGGACTGAGTTCTTCGAATACTGCATTTCCTATTCGACCTAAGTAGCTTCTTTGTTGGTATACGTAATGAAAAACGACGACATTGGTGTTTATTATTATTTTACGTAAATAAATAGAGGATATTTGTTGTTTTGGAGTGAATAACAGATTTTATTTCATCGAGAAGTGTGAAAACTTTATATTTCACGAATATTTCGAGATGAAATAAAATATGTTATTCACGACAAAACAACACATTTTGCTTTATAATCAAAGTGTACTGCAGTATGCAGATATTTGTTTTTTAATTTGACGACGTCATTGGCTAAGTATGATAAAATTGCTTTTTTTAATACCATAATCTACGACTCATTTTCTTAGATATTTTCAATCAAATGATATAACTTATAGCAACTTTCTGAAAAAAGTAGTGTTTGGAAAAAATGACCAACTGACATGTTTCACCGTAAATGACAACAATTCTGAAATGATTGACCCGTTTTTAAAGCAATAGCTCACGTTCTTAGACAGACCATTTCCAGTCGAATAATATATATTCTTAAAAAAAAAAAAAAAAAAAAAATTGAAATTGGAAAAAAAGTAATTCCGGCAGTGAAAAAATAAAACTCTATATTTCACACGTATGAAATACCGTTTTTATTTAATTGCTAAAATCCACTATTTAAGTGCTAAGCATAAAATAAATGTGGTTACTGTAAATTAATAAAAATACACTTTCCATTAAAACACTGTTGTAGACAATCTTCTGCAGTTACGTGCTATATGTAAGTATAGAAACGCAGTATAATAACCAAAATCGAGATCAATCGGCTACGATGCTGAACATACAACATCCATAGAAACAAATGGTATGGTCAGTAAGATTGAAATATCCATGGTATCTGCTTGCTGGATTGTGCTTTTCAAAGCACATCTTGAATAACTAAGCAAAAACAATGTTTTCTTTCATCCATCTGTATGTCAATACATATATGAATGTAAATCGTTTAACTGCTTTTCTACTCTAAATCTTATCAGTTTTACTACTCTCTTGGGTACACAGATAGACTCATTCATCTCTCACAAATATATCAGTAAACTATGGTACCTTTAAAGTACCCCCCCCCCCCCACTCCCCCCGTCCCCCTCCCCACCATATGATGTGATCATTCTATAATATATGTCATTTTAACGTAATATATAGTGTTAAGACATCTTAAGATAACGACTTAGTCGTTGTATATACACTCAAGTGATATGAAAACGCAACACGGGAATTTCCGCTATATATTGTATGTACAATATGCTGCTTTTAATCGAATGGTACATGGCTACGTAAGACCTTTCCTTTTGGAAAAAATACTAAAACAACAAATAATACAGCAAATAGTATTCCTTCAATGTTTCATTATTCACAGAGTACGCGTTTGGCTCAATCATGCGAGCAAACTTAGGATGCAACATTTTGCAAACTATTTACGTTAAATACAGTACTGAACTAGCTCAATTTTTCAAAGAGCTACTTCAACATTTATGAAGTTCTTGTTACAAAGTGTAGTGTGATTAAAACGTCTACAACATCACAGTTTTGTCCTTTCTCTAGTTAACTGCAACTTTCTTTTTAAAAAACATCTTGGGATTTCTTTGGAATATTATGTGCAATTAAGTGTGCAGTATATACAATATATAGCGGAAATTCCCGTGTTGCGTTTTCATATCACTTGAGTGTATTATGCTCATATTGTCTTATGTATGTTGATATAATATGGAAGCTTTAATGTATTCCCCAGATGATGTGATGTTTATGAACATAAATATAACGACTTGTCACGATATATAATCCTATGTTGACATAGTCTGTGTTGATATAGTACAATATTTCTAGACAGAACGACTGAATAAAAACCGACATAAGTTGAATATATTGTTTGCACAACATCCAAACAGCGACTTGATGACATAAAATGTCGCATGCCGACTTAAATTATGTCGGGATCAGGCTTGGAATTCACCAACTATTCATCAGACTGTTGTTAGACTTGAGCTCAAGTACTAACATTTCATTCACAAATATTCCAGTGACCTTAATAGATAAACAATCGTATGAAGTCGTTATTCATAAGAATTTGTCATATTTATACATAGCAGCTTCTTATGAACGTGTATCCTTTAAACTTATAGAAATATTTGTGATTGAAATTTGCATTATTGTGCTTAAGTCTAAGAATATTCTCGAGAATGGTTGGTAAATTCAAGGTCAGGCCCAGAATTCACCAACCATTATTCAGACTATTCTTAGACTTGAGCTCAAGTACTCAAATTTCGTTAACAAATAGTGCCATGACCGTCAAAGATATACAGTTGTATGAAGTTGCTTTTATAAGTATTTATCACATTGATATATAGCAGCTTGTTGTGAACGTTTATCATTTAAACTTATAAGAATATTTGTGATTGAAATTTGCGTACGTGGGCTTATGTCTAAGAATATTCTCAAGAATGGTTGATGAATTCAAGGCCAGGTTAAGTTGTTAAGTTGGACTAAAGTAGTGCGTCACCCATTTTTATCGTACATATTTCGACATACGCACTTTTTTTTGCAATAACATCACATCATCTGGGGGAAGCATTAACGCTTCCATAGTAAACAAAACGAGTACGCCGAAACGATACGAAGTCCATTATAACAGTGCATTGGTATTATCAAAAGGCAACGACTCTTATAGTATATATTATATCTTGGAATGACTCTGTTTTATTCTTAAATGTTTGCGATGAGCTTAAATGGATGCCGCAACAATAAACATTCTCGTTCGCAAATGCTATTATCATGTGTAAACAATCTGTCTGGCAAACGTCTGTCCGGTAAAACTAAAGTAGTCCAAATTGATTCCCTACATTAGACAAGCTATATACGGTCATTATGCAGAGCCTAAATACTTGAACTATTCCTCGAATAATATGATATTGTAAGTTAATGATGACGCTGTTAATTGTTGAAAAATAAGTTGTTTAAAAAGAAAGAAACCAATATATAATAAAGTATTGCATAACATGTATAAAAACGTCCATTTATATGTTATATGGTCCAAGTTTTCATTCATCTTGGGAACTCGTTTAAGATCCTATAGGTCGAATTCATATCGTGTTAACATTATGTCGTTATTACACGCGCTATTTTCGACGCCAACTCGTGTCAGTAGTGCAGTCAAATTGACAATACGCTCGTCTCGACGTCAAGTGATAGAAATGCTATTATAACCAAGTAAGCTCTTCTTGACACGATATCTTGTAAAATAGAATGACACTGTCACGGATTAGATGTTAACACGTACAACATCTGGCCTGGAATTCACCAACCATTCTTCAAACTATTCTTAGACTTGAGCTCAAGTATTCAAATTTTCTTCATAAATATTCCCATGACTTTCAAAGATAAACAAACGTATGAAGTTGCTATTTATTAGTAAGCATCATATTTATACATAGCAGCTTGTTATGAACGTTTAAACTTCAAACTTGTAGAAATATTTGTAATTGAAATTTGCATACTTGGGCTTAAACCTAAGAATATTTTCAAGAATGTTAGTGAATTCTAGGCCAGAACGTTCTAGCTGTTAACATAGAATTTAAATTAACAATATACAGAACACCTGTAACCCAATCAATGTTTAATATAAAACTTACAAAAAAAATGTTTAGATATAGAGATTATTTAACTGCTGGGATCGATGATAGGGAAATCATTCACGAGTGGTAGACGTGTGGTTCTTTTCACGAACGAGCGCACGCGAGTGAATGAATAAACAAAGCATGTCTACCATCAAGTGAAGAATTACCCAATAATCGATCCCCGCAGTTAAATAATCTATTTATTACATTTTAAATTATTTTTTTCAAAAACATATTCGCTTTATTGAACGTTAACACTTTGTTGACGTCACGCCTCAACGTCGCAACGTTAGTTATTATTGTGTTCTGAGTTAGCAACGTTAGTTATTATTGTGTTCTGAGTTAGTTATTAATATTTAGCGATTATGAATATTCTTGCACTGAGAAATCCCGATTTTTCACGCATAGAAATGTAATAAAAGAGGCATATTACAGTTCTTTTCAACAGAATATTAGTTTCGTTTACAGCGTTAGTGACTGTGCAAGATCAAATGTTTTAGTTTTATTATTTCTGTCAAAAATGCCATAGACGATTTATAGGTTCCATTATTACAATGGAACGTGCGCGGCGTTGTATAATTTGCGAGCCATTAAACTATGAAGAATTTGACATGTGCAAATGGAGTGTTGCTAGTAACGACGGAATATTATTTATATTATTATTTCCCAGCTAGGCTGTATTTCTACCATATCAGTGCATTTTAAGTTGTTCTGTGAATTACAATGAACGTGCATACATTATTATAATACGGTTAGTATTTGCTATGTTTAAAGACTGCAATCGTCCTTTCTATAAGTGTTTATTGTTTGATTGAGAGTCGTTTATATTGTCATCCACAGTTACATGACGTCAGTTCAACAACATGAATTCCCGAGAGTCGCGAACAAGCATTAAGTGTACGGCTCAATGTATTGTTTTTCTTTCTTCTCGATAAAAAAGAAATGATTTGAACACATAACTGTTTCCGTAATATAATTATATCGATGAAGTCGGAGGATTTTTAAACATTGAGGTATGTACTATATCATATTGTCGTTTTGCATTTGTTGAACTAGAGACAAAACAGAAGTTTAATGAGTCATTTTTGAAGTTGTCGCTCAATAGTGTTCATGTTTTTTGCACGATAACATATAACAAAGTCGTCAACATATAGAGAGCAATCCACACTAGGATTGATGCATTTAACAATACTGTTAATTTTTATATTAAAAAAGGGTGACAGAGAGTATGCTGCCCTGTGGCACACCCATATCCTGTTCATGAATGTCAGAGAGGGTTGAACCCATTCGGACACGAAACTGTCTATCATCTAAGAAATTCTCTATAAAAATTGGTGCTCGGCCTCTCACGACCATGGTCCTAAAGATCATTCATGATACCGTACTTCCATGCAGTATCATAAGCTTTCTCCAAGTCAAAAAATACAGCGACTAGATGTTCTTTAATAAGCTTCCCTAATAAATGATTCAAATCGAATGAGATTGTTTGTTGTGCCTCGTTGGCGCCGGAATCCACTTTGATACTTTGTTATCAGTTTGTTGGACTCCAGGTACCAAACGAGTCGATCTCATTAATCATTCGCTCCATGGTTTTACATATACAACTAGTTAAAGCAATAGGGCGATAATTTATTGGGTCCGTATGATCCTTTCCGGGTTTGGGGACTGGAATAACGATTGCTTTCCGCCAAGAATCGGGGAAGTTTCCTGTCACCCAAATCTTATTAAATATATCAAGAAGTGTAGAGATGCAAGTTTCATGTAAATGTTTTAATAATTGATAATGGATATCATCCGGACCATCTGATGAAGCATGGGTCGTTTTAAGGGATTCTCGAAGTTCTTTAAGAGTGAGCAGTTTTTGGTCTATGCTATATCATGACGTGCAGTTTATATGCAAATTCATAGAGGCCTTTTCAGTCGGAACAAAATCGAGATAGGCGGTAAAGTAATGGATATGCCAAACAGTGAAAGCATATTATTGAAAAGAATATATTTTATTCAGAGTTAGGAATATCTCTTGTCGCAAACCTTTTTCGGTTTGATAAAAATTTTTTGGAGGTTAACCAACAAATAAATGAAATATCATATCTATATAAATATTCTGAATAAATGCCTTTTCAAAAGTCGGTGCTCCGTAGCCGGCAATTGAACCACGGAGCTCTTGCTTTCAAGGTAAGTATGCTTACCATTACACCACGACAATGGTGCCGTTATGATTTGACGTAGCTCTTCAAACCTACTGAGCTCCAATTTTGGATTTTTTACAGATAGGCGACTACATACAACGTTTTTATTTCACACAAGTACTCTGTTGCGTCTAACAAGGACATGCAATTATTAAATATTCATAACATTCAAATATTTAATAATTCCGTGTCCTTGTTAGACACAATAGAGTACTTGGGTATATCTACATATGTTGAAATCATGCTAATATAAGCTAATATAAGTTTCCCCAAGGCTTAATGGAATTAAGGCAGGAACACGTAATGAATAGCAATACATGTTAATGAATTTCTTTCTAGTATGTTATGTTATAGATAGCATGTCGCTACGTAGTATTTCCATGACTGTTTTACTTTACAATATCTTTGTAATGCATATTGAAACATATGTGCTTATGCAATATGGAGCAAGAATATATTAGAAAATAGTTTTATGTCAATACACGTCAATATTAACCTATGTTTTAGTTTTGATCAACAACAGCAGCAACAACAACAACAACACGATTCCTGTGTTTTAGAGAAAGCTACTCAGTTGTTACTTAATGGATTTTATTCGTGTCTGATATTATCGAAATCCATTAAGCGCTGAGAAATGAGTTTCTTGAGAAATACATTTGGCGCTAATAGAGTATAATTAAATACGTTTATTACATAGTTTACTGTGTGGGAGTGGAATGACACCATTCCATATTTTCGATATACCACTAGTTATATAAGTTTGCAAATAACTCTAGTATGCGCTGTCAAAAAAAATTGATAATGGCTATGGTCCAATTTAATTCCCACGGTTTATGTCGGTTTCGCGAGTAAAAGTGACAGGCAAAATGCAATAAAAGTCGATTATGTGAGTTATGTGACAAATATAATTTAACAGTCGTTCCAATTCATTATTTAATTTATTTAACTCGTTAGTTAAATGATACAATGCTCGGCAAGAGCCTCGCATTATATCATTTTGCCAACTCGTTTAATAAATTCAATAATGAATGAGCACTCATGTAAGATCCTCTATATGTCAAACTGAAGACCTCTTCTAAGTAGAATCGGTATCTTTAAAAAAGTATGAAATGAGAAATTTGGAAATCGTCGACCACGTTAATTATAATATATATTGCTAGTCTTTGCAGTCTGTTCATAAGCGGTAGTGAAAAAATGCTAGCTACCGTTCATGCCATTTAGCCCCGGGTTGCACAGAACTCAATAATTAAGATGTCAATTGTAGGAACCTCAAACGTGAAAAATGTCACAAATGTAAAAACGGTTACAAATGTAAAAAAAAAAAGTCACATATGTAAAAACATCCGACAAATGTAACACGTTTGGTAACATATGTAAAAAAAAAAAAAAGTGACAAAAGTGAGAAAAAAAAGAACACAAATGTAAAAAAAAAAAAAGTTACATATGTAAAAAAAAAAAGAACACAAATGTAAAAATACATTTTTAAACGTTCATTTGTTTAGCTCTGTTGATCAAAGGTCATGACCATGACCTGGTGCGGCGTCCGTCCGTCTGTCCGCCCGTAAACTTTTGTTCGTGGCGACTTCTCCTCAGACACAAACATCACATGGATGATAATTAAATGAATTGCTTTTTAGCATTAGGTCAGCGCGACATTCAAGATGGCCGCCATTACCATATATTGTCAAAACCTTAAACAATTCTAAAGAATCACTGAACAGATTTCGACAATTTTTTTTTTAAATAATCGCCAACGCCTAGCCTTGTTTAAATAAAGTCCCTCGAATAAAACATGATCGTGCCCCGGGGGTCCAAAGTTTGTATATTGAGATTTTACATGTTTTTCATAAACTTATATAGGAAAAAACATTAAAAACCCTTCTTCTCTGAAACCACAATGTACAGAGCTTTCATGTATTACATGTTTCTTCTACTAAGTTTGTCAAATGGTAACCCTGGGGTCAAATTTGGCCCCGCCCCAGGGGTCAGTTTTACATAGGCTTATATAGGAAAAAAAATCTTCTTCTCTGAAACTATAAGAGCCAGAGGTTTAATATTTTGCATTTACTATAAGCGTATGGTCCTCTGACCAATCCTGTTCAAATGGTGATCCTGCGGTCACATTTGGCCACGCCCCCCCCCCCCCCCCCCCCCCCCCCCCCCCCCACACACACACACACACACCACCATCACGAGGTCACATGTTGGACATAGTCTTAGATTATCAACTGATAATGAACACGACACAATAATGCAAGATTACGTTCACTTTTTAAGCTCTGTTGATCAAAGGTCATGACCATGACGTGGTGCGGCGTCCGTCCGTCCGTCTTTCCGTCCGTCTGCCTGTAAACTTTCGCCGTGGCGACTTCTCCTCAGACACCGCTTGGCTAATTTAGACCAAATATCACATGGATGATAATTAAATGACTTGCTTTTTAGATTTGGTAGCATTAGGTCTAAGATGTCCGCCATTACCATATATTGTCAAAACCTTAAACACTCATCTTCTAAAGAACCACCGGACAGATTTTTAAAGTGACATGTTTTACGTTTGAGTTCCTACGTACTGCCCACGCATTTACTATGTCTCAAAAGAAATAATAATAATAATAATAATAATAATAATAATAATAAAGACTTTATTTAACTAATCTGAAACTAGTCAATCTTCCATGAGGTCCTCAACAATGTAAATTATACAAGTATTTACAAAGATATGTGATAATTTAAAATGAATTGTAGTATATTCATGCTTACAGTAACATAAATATGTCCAAACTGAGTTGCCAGACTTAGTCATTATTATATGGTTTGGTTAATCCACTGTAAATACAATGTTTTGAAATGATTAACGGATTGGGCATTTTTTTATATGGTGAGGAAGTGAGTTCCACACTTTAGAACCTGAATAGGCAAACGATTTTCTGAAAAACTCACTATTCGGTCTGGGGTAATATAGTTGTAGATTTGAGGATGATCTTAAATTTCGCATATGTACATTTGAAGTAAGAGTAAACGTATTTTTAAGATATAGCTATTCTACCTTCTGAAAATACATTTGGGATCACTGGGGTCAAGGTCACTGTTAATAAAAATAGAAAAAACGGTTTCCGCTCAGTTACTTCAGATAGGAATGAGATATTGAAGGTTACATTGCACCATTGATTTTCCTTCTTTGTTTTTATATGGAACGAATGTATGTCAAGAGACAAAAAATGCGCATTTTTCTCCGTAGAAAATTTTAAAACACATATCAATCAAACGATCGAGCGTCCGCCAATATAAAAATGCAATAAAAACAGGGGGTCGTGTATCATGTAAGAACAAGCCAATCTGTTGAATGACGTCACGTTTTATTTTGACACATCACAGATAGATTTACCCCATTTCTACTTTGGCTTTACTGTCTATGTCAATTATAATTAAACATCTCAAACAAACACTAATCAATGTTCACAATACATCATTTGGATGAATTATAGGTAATAATAACAAAAATCAATCAAATGTATGCATTTTATATCACTAGTAAGGCAGGGAGACGTTTTTATTAGGCACGATTTGACTATACACCACGGAAGCACAAACGCGATGGTGCAATGTAACCTTGAATGAATGAATGGTGTTTTACGGCACGTCGACACATAAATAGGTCATACTGTGCGCAAAAAATTATGAAAAATGAAGTATTAATTAAAAATTAATGTAAATATATAAAGATAAAACTATTAAAAAATAAGGGATGATCAGGTGTAATATAAACTATGTATGTAAATCAACAAATGCCCGTCAACGGGTATATACACAAGTAAATATATATAAGAACACATTACAATGATTTATATAGTCTGATCTCTTTCAGGAAATCTAAAACAAGACTAAAATCTACAGTATCAAATAACTCTTTCATAGTATTAACATTGTAGTACCTTTGACGCATAGGATCAAAGTCTACACATTCCAATAATATGTGTTTGACCGTTAACGGTGCAAAGCAGGGTATACATTCTGGTAATTGCTCACCTTGTAATGAATATGAATGAGTATAACGTGTATGCCCTATTCTGCACCGGGCTAGGACAACTTCCTCTCGACGAATGGGTCTACTAGAAGAACGCCATTCTCCGAGTAACGGTTTAATTGAATGGAGTTTATTGTTAACTGACAAATCCCAAGCGGTTTGCCAAGAGTTACGAATATATGTGTTAATACAATTTTTAAAATCAGTATAACGTAATTTGGTATAAGATATATGTAAATCTAATGCTGCCTTAGCAGCACTATCAGCTCTATCATTACCACGTATTCCTACATGGCTTGGAAGCCAGCAGAAAATAATAATATTATCAATTATAAGAGAATTGTACTTTTCTAAAAGTTGAAGCACAACTGGGTTATCATGTTTCATATTACCCAGTGCTTGAAGAGATGAAAGGGAATCAGAAAATATTACAAAATGGTCATCATCAGATTCCTGAATATAATTTAAGGCAAGTTCAATTGCCTTAAGTTCAGCTGAAAAGATAGAGGCCTTGTCAGGCAGGCGGCTCATTATGCTGTGTTTGTGAACCTTATCTCCATCTTTAGAGCCATCTGTGTAGATATGTTGAAAGTCACAGTATTTCGATTTAATTTCATTAAATTTGCTTTGAAAGACAGTAGGGTCTGTACTGGATTTGTTATTATTACAAAGATCAAAAATAACTGTTGGAGTTTCCAAAGTCCACGGTGGAATGTGTGGTACTTTGTACTTGGCAATCAAATTTAGGTCGATTTCAGTGTCTCTTAATTTTGGTTTAATACGAAGACCAAATGGTCGAATGGCCTTCGGTTTTCGATCAAAAAGAGGTTCACAACTAGGATTAAAAACATTATCGAAAGTTGGGTTTGAAGGGTTAGACTTTAATTTAATGGCGTATTGAAGAGCTAATTTGTCTCGTCTATGAGACAGTGATGGTTCATTGGCTTCAACATATAGACTTTCGGCTGGTGATGTACGAAAGGCACCTAAGGCGAGTCGTAATCCTTGATTATGTATATGGTCGAGCATCTGCAAGTACGACTTGCGAGTCGATCCATATACTATTGAGCCGTAGTCCAGCTTGGATCTGATAAGAGATCTGTAAAGTCGCAAGAGGACTTTTCGATCTGCTCCCCAATTAGTGTTTGCAACAACTTTAAGTAAGTTAAGAGCTTTAAGGCATTTGGCCTTCAAGTATTTAAGGTGTGGTATAAACGTTAATTTACGGTCGAAAATAAGACCAAGGAATTTTGTCTCATCCACTACTGGTATTGGTGACCCATCCAGTGTTAGATGAGGGTCTTCATGATGTTTACGAAGTTGACAAAAGTGCATACAATTAGTTTTAGATTTAGAAAATTTAAAACCATTTTCATCAGACCAGGTCTGAAGTTTATTGAGACATTGTTGTAATTGTCTCTCGATAGTATTCATGTTTTTTGCACGATAACATATAACAAAGTCGTCAACATATAGCGAACAATCCACACCTGGATTGATGCATTTTACTATACTGTTAATCTTTATATTAAAACGTGTGACAGATAGTATGCTGCCCTGTGGAACACCCATCTCCTGTTCATGAATATCAGAGAGGGTTGAACCCATTCGGACACGAAACTGTCTATCGTCTAAGAATTTCTCTATAAAAATGGGTAATCGGCCTCTAAGACCAATGTCATGTAGATCATTCATAATACCGTACTTCCATGCAGTATCATAAGCTTTCTCCAAGTCAAAAAATACAGCGACTAAATGTTCTTTTTTTATGAAAGCTTCCCTAATGAACGATTCAAATCGTATGAGATTGTCTGTTGTGCCTCGTTGGCGCCGGAATCCACTTTGATACTTTGTTATCAGTTTGTTGGACTCCAGGTACCAAACGAGTCTCTCATTAATCATTCGTTCCATGGTTTTACATATACAACTTGTTAAAGCGATTGGGCGATAATTTAATGGGTCCGTATGATCCTTTCCAGGTTTGGGGACTGGAATAACGATTGCTTCCCGTCAAGAATCGGGGAAGATTCCCGTCACCCAAACCTTATTAAATATATCAAGAAGGGTAGAGAGACAGGATTCAGGTAAATGTTTTAGTAATTGATAATGGATATCATCAGGACCAGCTGATGTATCATGAGCCTTTTTAAGGGACTCTCGAAGTTCTTTGAGAGTGAATAGTTTATTGTATTTTTCCAAGTTTTTCGACTTGAAGTTCAGCTTCTTCTGTTCTTTTTGTTTCTTATTTTTCAGAAAATTTGGTTAACAATTTTCAGAAGAAGAATTTTTTGAAAAAGTTTCTGCCAAAGTGTTTGTAATATCTTTGACAGATGTTATATCTCCATTATCTGTTTTAAGATCATTTACAGAACTAGAATTACCTTTACCACTTATTTTCCGGACCATGTCCCATGTCTTCTTAAGAGATGAGCGAGAATTCAGCCTAGAGACGTAAGATCTCCAGGATTTCCTCTTGTTATCCTTAATAGTACGACGGGCTTTCGCACGAAAAACTCTAAAGTTATCTAAATTTGTTTGAGTTGGCCGCAAGTTAAAATTATTTAATGCAGCTTTACGATCGCTGACTGCCTTTTTGCAGTCATCGTCGTACCATGGTTTATGTGGGCGTTTAGGATTTGCCGAGGTTTTTGGAATGGTTTGATCAGCTATATCGTGAAGAGTTTTGGTAAAAAGAGCTGTTGCGTCTTCGACATCCTCGAAAACGGAAGGCTTAATTGTTCCTCGCAAAGAGATTGAAACGTAGTCCAATCAGCTTTGCGAAGTTTCCATCGTTGCATTTTTCGAGAAGTGGAGGGCCGATATTTTCAAGAAATATGGGGAAGTGGTCACTTCCACAGAGGTCGTCTCCAACACTCCACGAAAAATCCATCAAAAGCGTTGGATCGCATATTGTTAAATCAATGGAAGAATGAGAGCCTGTAGCAGGATGTAAATAAGTATGGGACTTGTTATTAAAAAGACATAAATTGTTTTTGGCTAAGAAATCCTCAATTTTTTTTCCTTTATCGTTTATATCTTTACAACCCCAGATGTAGTTGTGTGCATTAAAATCGCCCAAGAGTATAAAAGGTGATGGCAATTGTGCAACTAGGTGATTGAGATCTTTAGGGTCTAGTGAAGAACTAGGTGGTAAATATAAGGAACATATTGTTATGACTCTGTGCATAGTAACACTGACCGCAATAGCTTGCAAATTTGTTTTCAACGCAACAGGTCTGTGAGGAATGTTTCGATTAACGATTATCGAAACTCCACCAGTCGCCTTGTCCCCGGTATCACAAATATGATTGTAAAGTGAGTATTGTTTAAAAGATACCTTATCACTTGTCTTCAAGAATGTTTCTTGAAGACAAAACGCAATAGGGTTGTGTTCATTTAAAATTAAGCTGATTTCATCATAATTTGGTTTCAAACCTCGACAATTCCATTGAATGATCTAATTAGTTTTACCCATTATTGAGCGTTAAGGCGACTTTTAATTTTATTTTTATTTTTGGCCTTAGATTTAGGAGAGGTCTTAGGAGACTCAAGCAGCGACATCTCCACTGATGAATCCTCCTTCCTGGAAGAAGTCAGCTGAAGTGGCACCTCAACTAACTTTTCATGCGAGGATGGAAGTGGCAGTGCAGCTGCCGGCTCTGAAATGTCCATGAGCTGTTCGAATTTGTTATGCAGCTCAATAGGGCCGTTAGACACCTTTGGCTGCTCCTTGTGCTCCCTAGTTGGAGAAGCACTAGGCTTTCCAACTTCCCTAGTTGGAGCAGCACTAGGCTTTCCAACTTCCCTAGTTGGAGCAGCACTAGGCCTTCCAACCGAGGAAGTATTAGGCTTCACGACTGGGGAACTACTAAACTTCACAGGCTTAGAAGAACCCCCTTTCCAATTCTGAGAAACTGACATGCTCTTGACATTGCCAGAGCTTGCCGGTTTTGTGTTTGATTTAAATGTAAAAGTTTGATTAGGTGAAAAGTTTAATTTTGGTTTGTTAAGTTGTATTTGTTGATTTTTGTTTGGATTTGATACTGAGGAAGTATTCTTTGTATTTTGAATTTCTGACTGTGGTTCGTATTGCGTACTTGCATCCCTGCATTCTGTGTGTGTTGCTTTTGTTTTGAGAATAGATGCGTAAGAGGTCGGACTTGAAATTTTATATTTATCTTCAATTAATTTTCTTGCTTCTGGAAAGGGAATGTTTTGTGTATATTTAACTGTTATGATTTCTTTTTCTTTTTTAATTTTTCACATAATTTTGAATTTGCGTGATGTCCCAGACCGCAGTTGATACATTTGAGGTCGTTAGGACAATCTGATTCGTTATGTTTGAATGCAGAATCGCCACATTTACCACAACGTTCTTCTTTAGTACACCTGGAGTTGTGGTGCCCAAAGGCTTGGCAGTTGTAGCAACGTAACGGGTTTGGAATGTAGGCGTCAACATGCAATTGCAGATATGCCACATTTATTGTTTTTGGTAAGACGGGTGTTGCAAATGTGAGTATGATAGTATTTGTACTAATAATTTTGTCAGAGGAGTGAGGGTAGCATTTGATTTTTGTGTTTAAAATTTGTGTCATTGTTAGTAAATTATCGGAGTGAGATTTTTTTTCCGATTCTATAAGAATAGTTTTGTTTTTTAATTTTTTAATTTGTTTGACATGTCCTGCAATGGAATGGACAGTTTTCTCGATAATAAAAGGTGATATATCTGCAACAGGCCTTTCGCCGTTTTCCGATTCGATGATGAGAAAACGAGGAAAGGACTTGTTGATCACTGGTTCCTCAGTATCAGATTCATGTTCTGTTTTTTTGCGTTTGTTTGTAGTTTGTGCGTTTTGTAATGCCATGATGGGCGTTAAGAATTCATCTTCCACGCTTCTCATCCACCTCGGAGTCCAACAAGGGGACATTTTGCTGTGGATATCCAACAGTCAAAATGCCAAGAATACGTAGAAGGTATACTCATATAAAGCTAACGCATCAGACCCCCCATACCACCCAGCGGACATAACCCCTTAACTAAAAAGTCAAAGAGCCGCACTTATGTTCCGCTTAAAAAGTGGCACAAGTATAGCCATATAGCGTTTTGAAATACATGATTAGCCCGTGCGCCACCGCCATAAAAGACCCTATCTATATAATGTTTAAAGTAGAACAATATAAAAAGTAAGTAAGATACAGTGTACTGGTACTGTCTGAATAATAAGGTCGGATCTCTTATAGCTGGCGTGACAAACCGATTGATCAGATCGGGCCAAATCTGACCGCACGTCTAGTTGAAGTCCGGACCAAAGTGGTGTGTTGCAATGTGGAGATAACTATCAGATCTCCACGCCACTCAACCACCAGGACTCCCTTCTCCAACGACACGGGTCGCCACCCAAGGTCAACAGGTGGGTTACATTTCGGGGGGGGGGGTCCTACCCCTCTGCTAAGTAACGAGCAGTCGGTTGATTCTTATCACCCCACCACCGACTGGGGGGAATGTAACCTTGAAATACAACTGCTGCTACTTCACGGTCATGAAATAGGTAGCGTTCGGTTCCGATCCAAATTGTTTATTTATAGCATAGGTATTGGTTATGTTAACACAATAGTTAAAAAGTTCACAAACCAAAGCCCAAAGCGTACGTTTTTATTAATCACTGGTTTCATATAACACCTGGGTACATCAGGCGGTTTAATGCAAGTTTGACGGTAATATTATACCCTAATAATTGACACACATTTTAAAGACTTTCTAGAAAAGGCGACACATGCACCAAAAGGCATCCATCTAGTGTAAGTAGTTGTCAGAATGGTTCTGTGTTTTTCATGTTGATCAAGACTATGTAGGCGTGACATGAAATTCGATGTAATTTTATAAAAATTATGTTTTGGAACAAATCTTTTTATATGGTAAAACTCTACTTCTGGTTTTCATTTCCCCCCCCCCCCCCCCCCCCCCCCACCCCACCCCAATTAGTCAAAACTATTTTAGAAAGAAACTGTGAGTTAAGAAAAATAGGTTCCTGATAGAAGTTATGATGACATATCCATTCCACTGATACTTTACATATACATTCAACTGATACTTTACATATACATTCAACTGATACTTTACATATACATTCAACTGATACTTTACATATACATTCAACTGATACTTTACATATACATTCAGCTGATACTTTACATATACATTCAACTGATACTTTACATATACATTCAACTGATACTTTACATATACATTCAACTGATACTTTACATATACATTCAATATACATTCAACTGATACTTTACATATACATTCAACTGATACTTTACATATACATTCAACTGATACTTTACATATACATTCAACTGATACTTTACATATACATTCAACTGATACTTTACATATACATTCAACTGATACTTTACATATACATTCAACTGATACTTTACATATACATTCAACTGATACATATACATTCAACTGATACTTTACATATACATTCAACTGATACTTTACATATACATTCAACTGATACTTTACATATACATTCAACTGATACTTTACATATACATTCAACTGATATTTTCTTTGAAACAAATATTGTCTATTTAGAATCAATTTAACTTTTCAAGGAGGAGCCCACGCATTCACTATGTCTCAATACAAATGGCTATTCTACCGTCTGAAAATACACTGATGGTAGTTGTCTCTCTTGCACTTTTTTATACGCATATTATGGTATGGGGTCATTTGTCTATAAACAATTACTCATTCAAGACAATAATTTTGAAACTATAACACCCAAACAGGTACATTGCGGTTGAAGAAAGCAAGAACTTCATTGTTTTTGAGGTCAGATCGAAGGGCAAGGTCATTATGTCTTTATGGAAATATACACTGTGCACCATGATTTCAAAAGCACAACATCCACCATCATGAAAATTCATTTTCATTTCCCTATGTAAGAGTGGGAACACTTGTTTTGGGGTCTAGGCAGTCAAAGGTCAAGGTCACTATGACCTTGTATGGAAAACTGAATTCCAAGCAATAACTAAAACCATAACACTCTTGAAACTTATTAAGTTCATAGGCCTTGGTGAGAAGTGGAACCCTATTGTTTTTCGGGGTCAGTAGGTTAAATGTCGCTATGGCCTCATGTGGCTATATTTATTCCACGTGATAACTTTAAAAACACGACACTCATCTTAAAACGTCATAAATACATTGCTCTTGGTCAGAGGAGAAACTCTGTTGATTTTGGGCTCAACTAGGTCAAAGGTCACAATAACCTCATAGGGGTATACATATTCCAAGTGATAACTCCAGGAGTATAAAACCTACACTCATGAAACTTTATAGGCAAATTGCCTTTGGTAAGGGAAGGAACCCTATTGCTTTTGAGGTTAGAAAGTCAAAAGGTCAAGGTCACCATGACCAAATATGCACATAAGCATTCCACATGACAACTCCAAAGTATACCATCTGGCCTTACCCGTAGTAAACGTCATATGTGTGCATTGTCCGTAGTGAGAGGAGGAAGCCTTGGAGGTGACAATTGCCGAATCATGAGAAACATTATCCTATCTGTAAATTGTAAGTATAAGGCCATCTTGAAACTTTACAGAAATAATAACCGTGTTAAAATATTAATTTTAGGGTCAGTAGCTCAAAAAGGTTAAGGTCACACTTACCCAATCAACCCAAAAAACGTCTCTTGTGCTGTAATTTATTTACTATTATACCTTCAATCTTGAAACATACAAATACATGTATTATCCATTTTGCAACAACAACCCTATTGCGTTCATTGTAGTAGGTCAAATGTCAATGTCACTCTGACCTGATCATGAAAACATATTTCTCGGATGTCATTCTTGGAACTGTTTGCCCTACAATAATAAAACTTTATAGTGCCCTTTTGATTATCAAACGCCAGCTTCAACTGCTTTAAAATAGTCTACGACCAGGTACGCCGCATTGGTTACAGAGGGCTTAACAACTCCTGAGTTTACACTGGAATCCTGACAGTCCCTCTTTTACCAAATACTTCGAACATAGTCCCAACAGCACCCTACGGCCAGCCATTCCATTCAACAGCTTTCCAGATGTTCACATAGTAACAACGTACTGCTACCAACTGGAATTTAATTATGTGCGCCTTTTTATAATTTATGCGGGGCGTCCGTGGCAGAGTGGTTGGTTAGCGTCTCTGACTTGAAATCACTTGCTGTAGGTTCGATCCCTCCGGGGCCTAGGAATCTCTGTGTGAGGAAGCTATCCAGCTGGCTTGTGGAACGTCGGTGGTTCTACCCAGGTGCCCGCCCGTTCATGACAAATTGCGGTGGTGGTGAAGATGGGGTGGGGGTGGTGTGGGGCTTGGGCGAATCATAGCTATAGGTGTAGAATTGATAAATAAACATAACACAGAAATATGTATGAAGATCGGGTTTGGGGTGGGGTGGGGTGTGGGGTAAAGATCGGATGGAAAATGGAGAAAAATGAGGAGGTTGTGTGGGGAGGGGGCACATGAGAAAGCTATATTTGTAAGAATTGACTGAAACAACACATACATAATATTATGTTCTAAATAATTAATTATGTCCATTGAATATAAAACTGAATCACATGGTTTTAGTCGTATGTGTATTTTTGCTTATGCTTTTTCCAGATGGCCTCCAGTCACTTTAATATATTTATAGGTAGAGCCTCATTTATTAATTTAATCCAAATTGAATAGGCGCTGTCCCCTGTCATTGTGATAGTAAGGATCAATTGCAGTGTCCAGCAACAGATGTGCATTAGCACTTGACCAATATCATATTCGTGTTTTAAAGTTATATTGCTAATAAACGTAATCTTGCATTATTGTGTCGTGTTCATTATCAGTTGATAATCTAAGTCTATGTAAAACATGTGACCTCGTGATGCGTGGCCAAATGTGACCGCAGGATCACCATTTGAACAGGATTGGTTAGAGGACCATACGCTTATAGCAAATTATTAAACCTTTGGCTCTTATAGTTTCAGAGAAGAAGATTTTTTTCCTATATAAGCCTATCTAAAACTGTGACCCTGGGGCGGGGCCAAATTTGACCCCAGGGTTACCATTTGACAAACTTAGTACATTGTGGTTTCAGAGAAACAGGGTTTTTAATGTTTTTTCCTATATAAGTCTCGTAAAATCTCAATATACAAACTTTGGACGCCCGGGGCAAAATCATGTTATATCCGAGGGACTTTATTTAAACAAGGCTAGGCGTTGGCGATTATTTAAAAAAAACATTGTCGAAATCTGTTCAATGATTCTTTAGAATTGTTTAAGGTTTTGACAATATATGGTAATGGCGGCCATCTTGGATGTCGCGCTGATCTAATGCTTAAAAGCAATTCATTTAATTATCATCCATGTGATGTTTGTGTCTGCGGAGAAGTCGCCACGAACAAAAGTTTACGGGCGGACAGACGGACGGACGGACGCCGCGTCATGGTCATGACCTTTGACCAACAGAGCTAAAAATAAATGAACGTTTAAAAACGTGTTTTTACATTTGTGTTCTTTTTTTTTTACATATGTAACTTTTTTTTTATTTACATTTGTTAACTTTTTTTTCACTTTTGTCACTTTTTTTTTTTTTACATATGTCACCAAAAGTGTTACATTTGTCGTATGTTTTTACATATGTGACTCTTTTTTTTTTACATTTGTAACCGTTTTTACATTTGTGACAAGTTTCACGTCTGAGGTTCCTACAGTCAATCTTATGAAAATATAAGCCATCCCGAAGATTGTATACATATGACGGTGAAAGTGGAACCTTTATATACCAGTCCATGGCCAGCGGCATATGGTGCCAGTTTCTAACAAAATGCTCTGCCCTAAACGAGAAAACTGGTCGAAATAAACAAAAACGGAATGTACTTGGGAGCAGAGGTTATAAAGCATGCGTATCACAAACAACAGTCAAAGACTGAATTAGACAACATACAACATAGCCTAAGGGTAATTAAACAATACGCAAAGCCTTTAAAGGCTGGAGTAGTAGAACCACATATTCAAAATTAAAGTAGGAATAAAAAAGTATTTGAGAATGTTCCACCGATGTATGTATATAAATGTCCGGCTCAGCGATCTCCAAAGATCGGAATGAATAACAGTTCTGCTGACTGGAAGCACGGGGAGAGATTTTACCATAACAGTTCTGACTGGAAGCACGGGGAGACATTTTACCATAACAGTTCTGATTGCAAGCACTGAAGTTCTGACTGGAAGCACGGGGAGAGATTTTACCATAACAGTTCTGATTGCAAGCACTGATTATCCTGCATGTCTTACCAACTTATGCTCCAAAAATGTTCAGATAGTATTATAATTTGTACGTAAAAATGTTCATATGGTTTATCTCATGATGTATCATGTATTAATGATGATGGTGCTGGTGCTGTTTATTTAGTTTCCTATTTATTTCGAAACTCCTAAAGTTGAACAGATAAAATAATTCATCGTTAGAATGTGACTGCATAATACTTTTGCAAAGTGCTTAAAACCTTTTTGAATTCAAACCTCTGGAAGTTCAAGAGTGTTTTAAAGCTGACCTATGTGTAATTAACCCAAGCAACAGTTTGTCTGTGGTGTTCAACACAAAGATGCATAAAAGAAATGTTCAAAGTGTTGCTCAAAATAAATCTATACACCAATAATTGATGTCTTGTTAACTTAACAAAATCTTTTACTATCGATTCGCACATATTACTCTGCGCCTAATACTATTGCATTCTAAATGTTACATGCTTTGACATTTGAACGGTCGATGTATATTTGTGATATGCGTGTTGGAGACATATGCTGGTTAATGCTGTAAGGTAGTTTATTCCCAAATGTCACGTGTTTCGTGCGTCTTGCAAATGTAAAAGGACTGTCCCGAAAATATGTAGTAGTAACTATTCAGCTCAAGTTACATGATAATCAGCTTAGTGTCGGCATACCCAGCATGGGGTCAATAAAATGGCAATAAATCAACTAACATGCCAACTAATGAACTAAAACTTTTTCCATGCAGAATTAAATGTTAGAAGTAAATTTCACTGCCTTATCTTTATTTGCAGATAGCATTTTGTTACTGTCAGATAATTGATGCCCTGCTGTGCGAAAATGGGTATTTTATTGCTCTGGGGTCAGTTAATTACATGGATGAATTAAAGAGATTCTCAATAAACACAGAAAACTCGGGACAGTCCTATAACAGTTTAAAGGTATTTAACTAACGCTACAGAAGCCGTGTCTTTCATGTTATGCACGTCATGGCCAATGATCGGTCCTCCATTATCGATACATATGCACCGAAACAAGCGTACTTTAAATACTCATATTGGCGCATTCACTATAACCATAAAGCAACACAATATGTTTCAGTAAATAGTATCAGGATTAAACAATTACATTTCAAAGTGTATGTCTATGAACAAGTCACAATGATGACTTAAATATATGTATTTAACATAGTTTTAAAAGCGAGTATGGATAGTCAGTTAGTTCCCACTTTTTGTGTGCTGTCCGCACTGTTCTGCACTTGAATTGTTTTTGCCCTTTAATTGAGTGCGGAAATGGATAAAACAATTTACTTTGGGGTGTGGGAAAACGGATACAACTCAAGCGAAGAGAAGTGTTTCCTTTGGTATCGTGAAATAAAAAAACAAATATACTTCAGAAAGAGGACAACTTTGGTTTTATGTGTCACCGCTCCTTTATGTTTTGTCTGCACCACTCTTTGTGCTGTGTATTGTATTGTATTATATTTCATTGTATAGTTAATTTCGTTTAAACTTATTTATTTTACATCGATTGTAACGAAAGCTCTCTGAACTTATTTTAATCACTCTCGATGTCTTCCTGGGTAGAACCAGTACTAAGCAAATGCAGATAAAGTGTCTTGCTCTGGGACACAATTATTGAAGTGCCGTCAGTTATTAACATTATTAGCTCCGTATGTGTTTCATAATATAGTATTCCCTACGTTGCAAATGTTCGTGAAAAATGGGATGAATACTCTTCTTGCTAGCCTATTCCCTTAAGTGCGGTTGTCTTCTTAAACTGTTAGACTGTATGGATAAGACTGTTCGCTTGTCGTCCCGATCTATACTGAAAGTAAAAAGAAACGCAGGGTGCGTATTTCCGCTATATATTGTATATACTGCACACTTAATTCCATATATATTCCAAGGAAATCACAGGATGTTTTGTAAAAAAAAAAAAAGTGCAGTTAGTTAGAGAAAGGACACAACTGTGATGTTGTAGACGTTTTAATCACAGTACACGTTGTAACAAGAAATTCATTAATGCTGAAGTTCCTCTTTGAAAAATTGAGCCAGTTCAGTACTGTATTTAATGTTAAGTGATTGCAACATTTAAAGCCTAAGTTTGCTCACCTGCTTGAGCCAAATGCGCATTCTGACGATAATGAAACTGTAAAGGGGTAACCATTGGTGTGTTCAGTGCTGTTTAAATCTTCTTTCTAAAAGGACAGGCCTAATGTCGCCCTGTACCATTCGATTAGCAGTAGCATATTAAACATACAATATATAGCGGAAATGCGCACCCTGCGTTTCTTTTTCCTTTCAGTATAGTATATGTTTCCCCAAAAAGTGTCAAGATTCGTGATCAAAGGTAATTATACGCCACAGCTGTATTTCCTGTGATTTGTTTGTTTTCTACCTAAATTCTGAAAGATGTCAAAGCAAAGTCAAATCCAAACGGGAATTTAACATTTTCAGTAGTTTTTCGAAGCATATATTGAAGAATGATAATGAATGACGACTCGTTTAATCTTGTAATCCTCCTTTAAGCTATGTACTGATTTTATGAAACTCTGATCAAAATACGTTTGCGAAAAAACATCTGATCAAAATACATTTGCGGAAATAAACACGTTAAGAATTAAAAAGAAATATAGTAAACGCAACACTTGTTAATTACTGTATGATATGTTCCGGTAGACTTATCGACATGCTTGTTGCGTGGACCATGAGAGTCCACGCATGTATAGTACTGGCAAATTTAGGCGGATGTCAAGGGTTTACATATGCGCAGAAACACCACAACGCACTTCCGTTTGCGCAGAAACACCACAACGCACTTCCGTTTGTTGTCTGAGTAGACACATAGTCAAGGTATATTGGTGGGACGCTAGTTGTCAATGTCACTGTTGGTGTTTATTTATTTCGATATGTACAAGTAGTATACTAGCAGAAAGCGGTATGGAATAGTATGGAGTATATAGGTTACATGTATCAATGGATATAATATACATGCTGGTATAAGAGAGGGAATCATATGGGGATGAAGCAAACGTTTTATAGTGTTGATATGTAAGGTAACATTCTGTTTGACGTTTTTAGTATTATTCGTATTTCTTTTCCATTAAATTTATCAAGTGATTAGTATGACCTTTAAGCCTATGTGTATCTTGGCTTGTTTTTAAGTATGTGTTTTCTATATACAATTGTAAACCACTATATTGCACGTCATTTATGTAAGGATATGACATTTTGGAAATATAATGTTTCCTAAATAAAACGGCTAAATCAAATTAGTCTGCTTGTAGGCCTACTTACATCATTCATATTATAGTAGTACAATGAAGTAAATTAACAAACGTTCATTGCCTATACAGATAAATTTCAGAAGTCGAGCAGTAAATCTACCCCCAATCCCATTATCGTATATAGAGGATCTTACATGAGTACTCATTCATTATTGATTTATAAAACGAGTTGGCAAATGATATAATGCGAGGCTTTTGCCGAGCATTATATCATTTTCGCTAACGAGTTTAATAAATTCAATAATGAATGAGAACGAATATTCTATTTATCGCATAACTCACATAACTTTTTTTGACAGCGCATACTAGGCTTATTTGCATACTTATATCTCTAGTGGTATATCGAAAATATAGAATGGTGTTATTCCACTCCCACACCGTAAGTTATGTGATAAAGACAGGTCCTCGAACAGGTCATACTCACGTAACACTTCTGGCGTCTCCAAACTTGGAGCATTAAACAATAAGCAAAACATTATTCAGATTAAACTACAATATCTGCCTTAATGCCTGAGTGGTCTAAAAACCTTGTCTAGTTATTACTTGCCTCTCGTCATGCAGATTCGAATTCCATATAGCCCTGTATATGAGAAATGCCAAACATTTACCATAAAACAAAATCGTGTATATAACATAGAACCCAACCGTTGGTTTACATATTGTCTTTTTGTTTTTTGGGAAGAATGATCAGTCATTTGAGAACGTGTTCTTCGACAAACAAATACAACGCTTACAGTGTATTTGAAATACGCATATAATCGAAATGCGTATGTAAGTTTCTGTTTTAGTATATTGACATGTGCATACAAATTAATAGCATGCATACTGCAAATAACAAGGTAATCTGAAGCACCCCGCCCATTGGACCTATACGTCACCTGCTCAAAACACGCAGTATAGCCAAATTATATATTATATCTTTATTGTGGCTTAGTACAGTTTAGAAGTGAAAAACAGTTTCATTTTAATTAAATGTATATTAAATGTATCTGCTACGGGTCGTTTAATCTGTAAAATAAACATATTTTATTTGGTTCAGACACTTGTGAACGTTTTGTCTGTTTAATTATAATTCCATACAGTATATGTGTATTGTTTTCCCCAAACGTTCCTTGTCTTTGGATAATTAAAGGCAGCAAAGCATTCCCATATAAACTTAAGTTGCACGTCTCATAAGAAGTAATAGCTAATGGTTTTGGAAATTTTGAGGCTTCGTGTCTCTCAAAAATCAATACTTGTGATAAACTAAGCTTCTGTTTGCTTCTGTTTATTTTCCGTAATTCGCCATAAGGCAAAACTCATCCGATAATTATAGTGCACACGTTCAAATATTATCGAAATAAACCCCACTGGTATCAATCGAAAATTATTATCAGCTACAATAGGGATAGGCCTTTGTGTAAGAGGAGATATTTCGCTTCTTCTTTCGAGGTTTTGCTTTCGAATTTTCTGCGTTTGACTATCGCAACGTTAACCTTCGACATATCCAATTTTTATATTCAACTTCTGTCCTTGTTGGTCATTACGTGGTCCAAGTATTAACTTTCATACCCCATCAAACCCTTTCTCAAAGAAGCGAAAACGGGGTTGACTGGGGTATGAAATAAAACTTTAATTTCGGTTTACAAAGTTTGCATATTGTAAAAGTAAAACATTTAATAGGCAATAGTAAACAGGTTATCGCATTTTATTCAGTAAAAAATGTTTTTTAAACATGTTTTATTGTCGAAATATGTGTTATAAAATCCTGCTAATATAAGCTTTCTCATCGCTTTAAGACGGGACCACGTAATGTGACTTATGTATCGGCTATGGGGCTTTAGTGTGATTTTTCTCCTTTTTAACTGTCCTTGAATTTGAGAAACTGAGAATGTTTGTGTTTCATGCAAATGTATCACTTCTTCATTAATATTGCATTTTGTATACTTTAAAATTTGTTTGGCTAAATTTGGCATGACAGCATTTTGAATATTTCCAAAAATAGATGTGCACACCATCTTTTATTTACTAAGTTTTAAAGACAACAGCGATCAATACTGTTTAGCTTGACGAGTCTGAGAATCAATTCACTGAAATCACGGTTCGCGGTATTTTCACACGATTGAGTTATAACTGGCAATTCTTTAACAACTTCAATAACCGATAAATAAAGCTCGGTAGAGAAACGATGCCGAAGAAATTAACGATGCATTATTATGGAAAGCCTCGGCTGCCTTCTGTTGGCCTTTTGCATTTTGTGCAGTACGCTTCCTAAGTTGTTATGTGCATTTTCTAAGTTGTTATGTGCATTTAGTAAGTTGTTATGTGCATTTAGTAAGTCGTAATGTGCATTTTCTAGGTTGTCATGTGCATTTTCTAAGTTGTCTTGTGCATTTTCTAAGTTGTCATGTGCATTTTCCAAGTTGTTATGTGCATTTTCTAAGTTATGTGCATTTCGAAGGTTGTTATGTGCATATTCTAAGTTGTCTTGAGCATTTTCTAAGTTGTTCTGTGCATTTCGTAAGTTGTTATGTGCATTTTCCAAGTTGTTATGTACATTGAGTAAGTTGTTATGTGCATTTCGTAGGTTGTTATGTGCATATTCTAAGTTGTCTTGTGCATTTTCTAAGTTGTTATGTGCGTTTCGTAAGTTGTTATGTACATTTAGTAAGTTGTTATATGCATTTCGTAG
Organism: Cyrtodaria siliqua; assembly: GCA_037043455.1. Classification (NCBI taxonomy): domain Eukaryota; kingdom Metazoa; phylum Mollusca; class Bivalvia; order Adapedonta; family Hiatellidae; genus Cyrtodaria; species Cyrtodaria siliqua. Next base: position 29,977 of record JAWPHD010009132.1, read on the forward strand.
GTTGTTATGTGCATATTCTAAGTTGTCATGTGCATTTCATAAGTTTTTATGTACATTTCGTAAGTTGTCTTGTGCAAACTACAAGTCGTCGTTAAGTAGACTTTTTATCGGAATAGGTTTTGAAGGAAACACCGGTAGAAATGGCGGCTCCATGAGCGGACGCTATGCTCTGCCTAGATAAAAAAATTGGGCTAGGTACATTATACAATAAATTCTTACAACATTAAACTGATTTCAAAATGTGTAAGGGATTGTCTGACGTGGAGTTTATAAATCTTGATCTGAAAAAAAACACAAAAAAAAACAATAAATGAATAAAAATAAAAAACCTGGTATTTGTTTGTCTTTGTGTGTAGTCCTAAGGTTTATAGCCCTTAATCTTTTAACCAATAGGACGTCCTAAAGGTATAGGTTCAATATAGTCTGGACTTCACGTGTTATTTGTTGAAAACAAACATATTTTAAATACTCTGGGACCTTTTTTCAGGAAAACTTAAAATATGTTTTTTTTCAACAAATAGCACGTTAATATTACTTTTATTTAGATATATTTTTCAATGTATCATCATTATTATTTGTTAGTTCCCAACACTGATGTGTAGGGGCTACGTGAGGTCGTCTTCTCCCTCTCCATTTCTCCCTTCTCCCTCTCTTATCTCCCTTCTCCGCCCCTTTTCTCTCTTCTCTCTCAGAGTACTGATAAACAAGGGACGAAATCCATAAACGTATCTATCGTGGAGACAGAACGTGTACGGCAGACAAGATAATGGTCAATTAAGGTTTAATAGGATATAGACTGTTTTACCCAAAACGACTCTCAAACTATGATAATTTTTCATCTTTTTTTTTTTACAAACTTGCTATTTTAACAAACTCACGCCCCTTTCTCTCCCGACTCCCGTTCTCTTGTCTTCCGACCCCCCCTCCCCCATTGTCTCCCTGCCCCGCCCCTTATCTTCCGTACCCACGGCCACCTGTCCCACACCTCCTGATACTGCCACCTGTGACCCGATCTATAATTTGCAGACCAAGATTTATTAACTCCACGTCAGACAGTCGCTTACACATTTTGAAATCAATTTTCTGTTCTAAGAATTTATTGTATAATGTCCCTAGCCCAATTTTGTTAAAGTATGCAGAGCATAGCGTTCGTTCCTGGAGCCGCCATTTCTACCGGTGTTTCCTTCAAAGCCTATTCCGATCAAAAGTCTACTTAACGACGACTTGTAGTTTGCACAAGACAACTTACGAAATGCACATAACAACTTACTAAATGTACATAGCAACTTACGAAACGCACATAGCAACTTAGAAAATGCACAAGACAACTTAGAATATGCACATAACAACTTACGAAAGCATATAACAACTTAGAAAATGCACATAACAACTTAGAATATGCACATGACAACTTAAACAATGCACAGAACAACTTAAACAATGCACATCACAACTTAAACAATGCACATAACAACTTAGGAAATGCAAAAGACAACTTAGAAAATGCACATAACAACTTACAAAATGCACATAACAACTTACGAAATGCACAGGACAACTTAGAAAATGCACATAATAACTTACAAAATGCACAAGACAACTTAGAATATGCACATGACAACTTACGAAAAGCACATAACAACTTAGAAAATGCACATAACAACTTAGAAAATGCACATAACAACTTAGAAAATGCACATAACCAATTAGAAAATGCACATAACAACTTACAAAATGCACATAACAACTTACAAAATGCACATAACAACTTACGAAATGCACAGGACAACTTAGAAAATGCACATAATAACTTACAAAATGCACAAGACAACTTAGAATATGCACATAACAACTTACGAAAAGCACATAACAACTTAGAAAATGCACATAACAACTTATAAAATGCACATAACAACTTAGAAAATGCACAGGACAACTTAGAAAATGCACATAACAACTTACGAAATGCACAACACGACTTACAAAGCGTACTGCACAAAATGCAAAAGGCCAACAGAAGGCAGCCGAGGCTTTCCATACATTATAGTGGTGGTTGATGCTATATGGATTAAAATATTGAAGATTTTTTAGAGCAATTAGGGCCAGTTTTAATAGCTTTTTATATATAATTTCTTTTGTTCAGAATTTTCTCAATGATCTATAGTACTAGTAAGTACAGTTCGTTAATGGCAAGGCGCTATTTAACATTGTTTTAAATAATAGTTGAGTGGTCAAACAACAGTGTAATCTCCCTTTTTATTTATGAATAAGAAGTATAATATACAGATCTATTTGTTTTAAATTTCACAACCTCACTTCACGAGTGGCTTACCTGATCGTTGTTTTATATATAAAACGAAAGTTTAGATTAGTCATTCCCCCACAATTCACACATATGAACATGATATACGAGAACCAGTATTTAACATCAAACCGTATTTGTGTGTACACATGTTTACATATGTTCAATTGTGACGTGATTTACATATGCACGAGCATCTTTGTGATTTTTCTTATAGTGCCTTTAATGCTGCCTTGTTGGTTAGAGAATAGTTCATGGCGGGGATTTCTTCATTTACACTGTCCCGTTTTATTGGGATGACAGTAGGATAAGTGTGAGGTTTGGTGCACCCTAGAACCTGGTTTAAACCCCCAGCGGCATGTTTTGCCACTGACTGTTCCAAGGCGGTAGCCCTATTATCAACCCTTTTGTGTTTGTGATGTCTTTTTTGGCATTTTGTTCATCTTTAAATCTGTTCTTTGATTCTGCGTATGTTTGTGGGTGACTGTCGTCCTTGAATGCTACTTTTCCTGTTCGATTTTTACATCTATATTTACTAACTTTATAAGGTCCTTGGTCATGATCACGACGTAATCGTTATTAAACTTGTAAAATATAAATGCATAAAGAGGATAGCGATCACCCTATCATTTTAAAATGCACTGCATGCTAAGTGAAAGAAAATAAAGCAGCAGACTCGGTTTTATTGAGTCTGTTCATGAGAAGTAATGAAAGAAGCAACACTTCTCACGCCCCCTAGCACCGGCTTAAGCGGTATTCTACGTCAAAGCCACCTATATTGGGCTCGTTGGTCCCAAAGGACCAGTAAAAAATAACACTACTGATTCGTAGCACGGGGAGACTTTTTACAGCCGCCACACTGCACTAAACGACCGTTTTCCACTTTGACGGTGCTATGACATTGTTGCTATTGTCCTTGTTATTAATGTTCAATTTGAATGCGGGCTTTTGGTTGACTGTGTTCTGTGAATTCCTGTTCGACTTGTATACCTACTGTCAACATGCATTACATTTCGTATTACACTTCGTATTTGTGTTAAGTGTACATGTTAGACAATTATTCAAAATTATTTGTCACAGTCTGAGATTTACATGATCGAAATATCTGCCAAAATGCACCAATAGCATCCCCTCCAAAAAATAGACCGTCATATATAACCTGACATGTGTTGAAAATGACGTAAAACGTCATACAAATAAACAAACCAACACGGCTGCGCGCATGTTATACGTTAACATATCACTCGTGCTTTCACGTATACACTTAACTTGCTAGTTGTTCATGTTTAAGTCATTTGTAGATCCTGCGTCGGTGTATATTATTGTGGTTTTTTTTGCTTGTTTTTGTTCAATGTTACATGGCACCTATCAAAATAATAAACAATTTACTTTAAATACTTTCTTCTAATGTGATAATGACGCCATTGATATACGGGAATGCATTCTCAATGTGTAACCAATATCGGCATGCAAGCCACCTAACATTACGTGGTCCCGCCTTAATTACATAAAGCGATGGGAAATCTTATATTAGCAGAACTTTATAACGAATTTTTCGATAGTAAAACACGTTTAAAAAAATGTTTTACTGGAAAAATGTATAACCTGTTTAAAGTTACCTATTAAATGTTTTAATTTTACAATATGCAAACTTTTTAATCCGAAATAAAAGGTTTTTTTCATACCCCCAGTCAACCCCGTTTTCCCTTCTTGAAGAAGGGGATGGATGGGGTATAAAAGTTAATACTCGGACCACGTAATGAAAAGTAGATAAAAATTTCGAACAAGACATCAGGCATTCATAAAACAAGTCAGTGTTAGGTCAACGATTTTATATGTATGGTGTCGCCATTTCCTTGTAATTATGGTTTGGAATTTGTGTTTTTAATGGAATGTGTTCTATGAATGCTTTTAGCTGTTCGTCTTTAGTAGTTACTGTTCTGGTATGCGTAATAATAAAAAACGACGAGATTGGTGTTTCTTATTTGTTTACGTATGTAAATGTCGTTATTCTGAATGAAACTTATCATTTCCATTGAAGTTCAGTTCTAGTCAATATTCTGTAGTTACGTGCAATATTTAACTATAGAAACGCGTCTATAATAACCAAAACGAGATCAATATATTACGACGCTGAACACATAAAGTCCCCCCACCCCCAACCCCGCTTGAACACAAAAAGTATGGGGAGTAACACTGAACTATCCTTGATATCTCCTGCTGTCTACTTTTTAACCAAGCAAAAACTGTATATTTTCTTTGATCCATCTGTATGTTAATAAATATACGTAAATCTTTTAGCTGCTTTGCTACTCTAAATCTTATCAGTTTTACTACTCTACTGGGGGCAACGTCACACTCATTCATCTCTCACTTATACAGCAGTAAACCGAAAAATGCCTATGAATTACCAAAGAGTAGTACGCAAGACGATATGAATTACGTTAAAACAGTGCATTGGTGTTATCAAACGGCAATGACTTTTATAGTATGTTATATCTTGTAATGATCTTGTATTATTCTTAAATGTTTGCGATGAGCTTAAGTGGATCTTGTGTTATTCTTAAATGTTTACGATAAGCTGAAGTGGATGTCACCGCAATATGCATTCTCGTTCGCAAATGCTATTATCATATTTAAACAAGCTGTCTTGCAGACGTATCTATCTGGAAAAAGTGAAGTAGCCCAAATTGATTTTCTACATTATTAGACAAGCGATATACGGTCATTATGCAGCGCCTAAATAATTGAACTGTTCCCCGGATAATATGTTGTTGCTAGGTTTTATATACTGTTAACTGCCTAATATCCCTTTTTCGTATCCATCTGTGAATACTCATGATTCAGAATGTGTGCGTAATGGTCTCACGCATTTTTTTTCGGACGTAATCTGTCAACATCACAGCTCAGTGTTCCTCAAAACATGTGGTTTGATATTATGGTTATTTCTTATTATTTACTAAAATAAATTGTTCACGTTTTAATTGGAGTTTTGTCCATTGTTTTTGCTCTTTTTACGTAAAGCTTGTCCTTTTGTTGTTACCAAAGATATACATATTGTGACCTTGTTGTTTAGCCAAAAATACCAATTCTCTATTATGATTCGCGATTTGAGGAGGGAACGGGATAATTAATTGTCTAACGATTTGCAGACACTGTTAACTGTTAAATAAATAGCTGTTTATCAGAGAAAAATGCTAGTATACAATACAGTATTACATGTAAAATATAAATACATACTGAAAAGGGGTTCACTTGGAAGCAGCAAACAAGAGAGAAAAGTAGCAGACTCGGTTTTATTGAGACTGTTCATGAGAGGTAATATAGGGTAACACCTCTCAAAGGTAACACCTCTCACGCCCCCTAATGAATTTTAATTTAAAACCATAAGATTGAACCTGAATATTGTTTCTAAGGACCAGTAAGTAAGCGACTTTTTAAAATTGTACACTTCAGCCATATTTGTCAATGGTCATGCGATTATTCGTAAATAGACTTTCGCGTATGATATAAATATAATTATAATGCCTATATTGTATTGTCCATAAAAATCATGAAACACTTAGTACACAATCATATATATGTTTTGTATATGTATGGAAAAATAACTAATTTACCATCGAGAAATTTACGATTGTTGATCAGAAAAAGTAAAAAAATGTAAATGTAATGGATTTTCAAAGCCTAACTAGATGATGATCAACATCATCGTAATAAACAAGCAAAATAGAATGATCATCATCATCAGCTAGTAAACTCCATGTCCACAGCCATATGCATGCCATCTTCGGGATGGTTAAATTGTGTACTTTTGATTTTTTGAATATTGAGTTCTGCTCAAACACGGGGCGGCTAGAGGGCGTGAGCGGTAGCTCGTATTTTTCACTCAATCAAACCGAGACTGCAATATTTCGTATGTATCGTGTTCGGCTGGTTCCAAAGTTCCACTATCATACTCTTTCTTATTCAAGCTGGGGAGCTTCATGCGGATTGAGTATACATCCTCTCCTTATAAAGCCCCGCGGGGAGCGTTTTTCGGAGGGAGCATTATGCGGTGCTACAACCGGGGAGCGTTATTCGGAGAGAGCATTATGCGGTGCTACAATGCCTAGTTAAATAATTGTCGTGTGTTTAGTGTCTGCCGTTGCTTTAAATGCCGGTTAAACAATACCATTAGCATGTGTACATATATCAAGTTATTTAAATAAATCTATTGAATATCTGCATTTCTACAGCATGTTTACGTGAGTAGAAAATTGTTCTAAGCATGCATGATGCTGATATGACGTGATAACCTGGGAAGCTGTTGTAGGATCTAATCATTATTCAAGAGGAATACATCATTTATAAGAGTTGCTGTTGACTTACAACACTTAAAATGAATGTGTTGTTTTGTATTACTTTTAAGATCGAGAGGGTAAAGACCTTCTCTCTTCTCACCGCTACGGGTTCGAGACTGCCACTGGGAGCTAGGCTCGTAAGGAGAAAGTGTCGATTCTTAAGGATGGCGGGAGGTCCACGGTACAATAAGTAATAGTTGTAGCATGGTCGGTGGCATTTCCTTTGATGAATGCAGAGCATTAAATCGCTAAATTTTGGGTAACTAAAGGGGCGTGGCTATGCCGTTCTACAACTACCGGATATTGGAATTTAGAGTACGGTCACTAAGACGTCACAGTTACCAAGTACACCATGCTACAAAAAAGATAGAGTCTGGTCTCAGCTCGTTGGTTATTTAAACACCTCGATGGGCTACGCCCATCTCGGTGTTTAAATAAGCCAACTCGCTGAGACCAGACTCTATCTATTACTTAGTAACACTGTGACGTCATAGTGACCGTACTCTAAATTCCAATATCCGGTAGTTGTAGCACGGCATAGCCACGCCCCTTTAGTTACCCTAAATTAAACGATTTAATGCTCTGGATTCATCAAAGGAAATGTCACCGACCATGCTACAATTTACATATAATGTGCTGGAAAATGACGTAAAACAACATCGTGAAAGCGGCACACAATTTCTTCCAATATGTGCCTCTACAAGTGATTGTATTTTGGTTTGCTAATCCAGTTATGCAGTTACACCCAATCTGCGCCATTAAAACATAATACTATTAACGTATTATTGTACACATTATTATCTCTTATTGTGCTATATCTTGATTGAAACTACATAATTATTTATCATATACTTCCCTATAAATATGTTGTTTTTGAATATACGATACGACATAGACCAAGCTAGTCATATCAATCAGGATTTCGTTGCCGGGCAATAAAGCTTTATCACACGCGTGAAATATATAGGGTGAAAAAATGTTATATCACGGAAATAACCGATTTTACCGGAGTGATACGGAAATAACGATTAGTTACGATTGTATACGATTTGTCGTCTGCGTTTCATTAGTTACTTCCATCCTGTTTTCGCGGCAGATTATTGGCTTTGTGGATGAAATAACCACTTATAACAATTCATCTTGATTAGAATTCAAATTCAATAGAATTCATTTCCAATAAGGTTTCGGAAAAAAACAAATGTTGTGTACCACTTACGCAACAGACATGAGCACATCAAAATGGAGTAGATCTATTAAAAAAAAAAAAAATCACCTGGAAAACAGCGTTGGAGTGAGCTGAAGTTTCGACAAAGTTGAAGTATATGATAAATAAAATAAAAGATGTGCATTTTTATATCACACCCTGTATCAGGCCCTCGACCTATATCAGCCCTCGAGCTAAACTGTCGGGCTGGTATGGCGTCTCAGGCCTGATATAGGGTGTGATATGAAAATATCCATTTATTATTCTCTATGTATTACCTTCTGAACTATGTAAAGCAACGTGCGATATATTTTCTAATATGATGTGTAGCTATAAATGAGTATATGTGCAAAGTGAAATAATCATTAAACTAAATAACTGTTTTTGATAGAACTACAAAATAATATCTCGTTGTTCTACCAATACAATAATAGCATTGCCTGTAACACTAGTTTGTGCATCTTGTAGTATTTTCAATACGTAGGGACGGGCCGCAACTAATGTTGTAGAACTTGTGGCCCAACCCTTTTGCAAACTAATGTAAATGTTGCAATAAAATATGTTTAAACCAATACGTAGGAGATTTTATTTGTGTTACACAATTATAAAATTATACTACATCAAACGACTTCTATATTGTCACAAAGAATGTTTTATTTGTTAAGCCACATTAAAAATGACATACTTGTCTGAAGCTGGTAATAAACGAAGGGATGTAGTTTTGTCATACATATGAACTTATTTCATAACGGGTTATTTCCCTTCATAGGAAATCATTCAAACAAATACATTTAAATGTCAGTTTAATGAACACAAACTATGGACATTTATCTAATTTAAAACATGGTCGTAGTGATAAACTCTAAAACTGTTTATATATTGAGCCTTATATATTGACCTATCATTATATGAAAATGATATGAAATAGAATTGAAAGCATTTAATTACTTGAAAACTGTTAATGTGCATTGGTATGATTTATTTCTGTAAAAATGGCGATCCTGGATGATGCGAGCATTCGATAAGAAAGATAACTCCGTTTGCACTTTACTTTCATTGCAACTAGCTACAGTAGATAGAGTGGTCTGATCTACTATCCTTGCTAAATTATCATAAAATTGTCAAACCAAGAAATTAAAAGTAGACTGACCACAGAGGACATCTTGACAAATTATATAAATATCAATATCCGAAACGGGTGAACATCTCGTGAATGTGATATTTATTTTATTATACCGAAATCTCCTCGGGCCAAAATAAGGTTTATTTTTAGAAAGATTTCACTTTGCCGGATATTGTTTTGATTTTTTCCTAATGTTGCTATACAAGGTATATCATTGGATTGTCAATACTTTATCTAAGAACATGTGTGGTAGTTTATTGAAATCGTGAAGTACTTTAAAAGTTGAAGTTATGATGAGGCGTTTTATGTGAGGTTTATAAGATCACGAATTCTTCGAAATTTATATTTGTCTTTAATTTTACTATACTTGTATTATGGGCATCGTGAAGGATCGCTGATAAAACAGTACAGTCTTCAAGCTTTGTGAGACGGTCTTCACAATTTAGACGTTTATTATTGTTTGCGTTTGAAAGAACTGTTATTTCTCAATGTAGCGAACATTTATTATTTCCTCCCGGTTTATTATGTCGTTAATTCGTTGGTTGATGCTTTTGATATGTGCCGATGGCAGAGATTATGGAAGCCTTAATGTACCCCGGAGATAGATCATTTTAGAATAAATATACGATTGAGCTGTCAGCTGTGACTAGGACCGATATTCCTGAGTATTCAAAAGAATCAAATGTACTCGACCATTACGTGGTCCCGCCTTAATTCCATTAAGCGATGGGAAAGCTTATATTTGTAGGATTTTATAACGGATATTTCGACAATAAAACATGTTTAAAAACATTGTTTACTGCAAAAATGCAATAGCCTGTTTAAAATTACCTATCATTACGTGGTCCCGCCTGAATTCCATTATGCGATGGGAAAGTTTATATTAGCAGGATTTTATAACGGATGTTTCGACAATTGAATTGAATTGGATTTTATAGTCGCACCAACAGCTAAGGTCATATGGCGACTTTCCAGCTTCCATTGGTGGAGGAAGACCCCAGGTGACCCTCCGGGCAATTTTCGTGCACGGGCGGGCACCTGGGTAGAACCACCGACGTTCCGCAAGCCAGCTGGATATATTTCGACAATAAAACACGTTTACTTGAATCGAATTGAATGTTGTTTAACGGCTCATCAACACAATATAGGTTATTTAGAGCCGTCCCAGAGAGAGGGGAAGGATACATAGGAATCCGGGAACCTGCCCTACTCTTCCAAAAAACAATTCTGTAGTTTTCCATGCGAAGTTTGGCGACTTCTCTTCTAAAACTATTGGATGGATTTTCCTAAAAAAAAATTAGGAATGTTGCTTTTGATGTCTAGTTGTATATTATTATTTTTTTTTTTTTTTTTTTTTTTTTTTATTTTTTTTTTTTTTATTGAATTTTTTTTTTTTTTTTTTTTATTGTCTTTATTTAAATAAATGCCTATAATTAGATACATAAAAAAAGAAAAATAGAGCATTTTGTAAAAATTCCAACAAAATTAAAAACATTAAGCATAATGGTTGGGTTCCAAAAACCAATAATTAATCTCAATATGCATGGTGACCTATAAATTTAATTGCATATATTGTCTAAATATGGTTATATGTTCAAATAAGTGCCTAGGAAGTTTGAATAAATCTGTTATTAAGAGCATAACAAAAAAGGAAAATATACCATTTTTATATAATTTCATACTAAACTTGGCCTTTTAGCATAGGGGTAGGGTTTCAAAAAAAATTCTAAACAAGCATGGGGACCTAACATTTTTATTGCAAATTTTGTTTTTATATAGGTTAAACTATGTGCTTAGAAAGTTTAAACAAATTCTGTTATTGGGAACATACAAAAAAAATGGAAATTGTATCATTATGGGCTAATTTGTGCATAAATTGTGTTAATGATCTCAACAGATTTTGTAAAAAAAATAAAGGTTTAAAATTTACATAAAGATGAGCTTTAAATGTTATTGTAATTAAATGTTCTTTGCTTTAATACAATTTTAGCAGAATTGTGACCAACGAATAAATGATTAGACTTCACAAATGTCTTATTTAGCTATGTCATGGACTTGACATGACGGTAAATTTTAACAAGCATGGTGACCTACCATTATTTTTGCCTTTTCTGTCTATATATATACAGACTTACTGTACAAAAAGTTTAAAGAAAATCTGTTATGCAGAAAAAACTATAGAAAATGTCTTTAAAAATATGTTGTTAATGAAAACATGCGATAACCTGTTTAACATTACACATTAAATGTTTTAATTTTACAATATGCAAACTGTTTAAGCCGAAATTAAGGTTTTATTTCATATCCCAGCCAACCCCGTTTTCTCTTTTTTGGAGAAAGAGTTGGATGGGGTATGAAAGTTATTACTGGGACCAAATAATGATAGAATCCAAGGTCCGCTTTAAGGTGTTACAAGCAAATTGATCATATGACTGAGTATATTTGCTTTCGTTTGATATTTTGAAATTAGCATTTGAGATAGTCTAGCGTAAAATATAGATTTGCCAGAACATTAAATAATACCATTTGATAAACCACAATGCGGTTAACCGCAAATAGGCTTTCATGTTAAATTTTGATATGCAATAATGCAAAGATTATCTAGAAAATTGAAGATATTTGTATATATAAACCTTTTGCTGCCACAGTCGAAACAATGGTTTTACGACCAGTGTGGGCCCAGATCAACGTGTACACTATATGCAGGCTGATCAGTGCTTACATTGTTCACCACTCAGTAAGAATATATTCCATAAAACTTATTTGGGAAATATTACCGGAAGGTTTGAATTTAAATTTTAGCAGACGACATTTGAAATTTGGCGGCGAAAGTGTGAAGGCAATCATTTTGATTTGTAAAAAAGTCAGAACAATTTTCTGGTGGGATCAGGAATTGCACTTACTTCAAGGTAATATTGTTAACCATACGTTTTAAGCAAAACAAATAATACCTGTGTTCGTTGTTAAAATGTCAACGAAACGGATTTTTTTTTTGTTGTTCAATTTCCATTTCAGACTTTATGAAATAAAAGTATGCAATATGACACCTGATTAAATTGCAATAGTTGCCATGTATACAGTCACCTACGATTGCTCTAAATCGAAATGGGCCAAGGATAATATCTTACGGTGTGGGAGTGGAATAACGCCATTCTATATTTTCGATATGCCACTAGTTATAATATAAGTATTCAAAAAAGCCTAGTGTGCGCTGTCAAAAAAATATCGATAATGACTATGATCCAATACCCACGGTTTATGTCGGTTTTGCGTGTTAAAGCGACAGGCAAAATGCAGTAAAAGTCGATATCTGAGTTATGTGATAAATAGAAGCTAACATTCGTTCTCTTTCATTATTGAATTTATTAAACTCGTTAGCAAAAATGATATAATGCTCGGCAAGAGCCTCGCATTATATGATTTTACGAACTCGTTTAATAGATTCAAAAATGAATGAGTACTTATGTAGATCCTCTATGTACAAATTTTCATATAATTTCCATGAAACAAATATTTTTCAACTTTTTATATGATTCTCGTATGATACTTATATGATTCTTATATAAAATACTTAAAATAAGTCCAAACAAAAAATAGGTGTGTTTCCTATTGCATGCTCTAAAAAAATAGGGTCGGTAGGTAGACATTTGTTTTGTTTTTTCTTGTGTTTTTTTTGGAGCAAGATATTGTGAGATTCTACATATATTTATCTCATAAACCCCATACAAGTTGATGATACAGCTGAAAGTTGCTCTGTGATGTCAGTTTACCTCGATATATTGTGATAAATCATTGTTCAGAACAAATAACTTTTTTTTATTTATTTTTTTTCATAAAAAGTTTTAGGGTCGGCCCCTTAAAAATAGGGTCGGTCGGGCCACCGGAAACACAGGTATTTTTTCGTTTGGCCTAAGTATCATATACTAGCTATCATATGATATTTATATGCGGCATACTTGGTAGTGTACAAGTTATGCGTATTTCAACGTGAGTTTGTGCTGTACCATATTTAATTAACCTGTATGACTTGTCGCCTACTACAACTGAGGGCTGGCGTGGCGCAGTCGGTAGCGCGGCGGATTTGTAACCGGAGGCCCCGTGTTCAATCCTGCGTGTTGCCACTGAGTTTCGTCGGTGTGTTCTAAGGCAAGACTCATTTCCCTTAGCCTTGTCCATCGGATGGGACGTAAACCGGGCGGTCCCGTGTATCGGTCTATCCTTCGAGCACGTTAAAGAACCATTGGAATCTATTCGATAAGAGTAGGGCACGGTTCCTATGATTCCTATGTATCATTCCTCTCTCTCTGGGGCGGCTCTAAATAACCTATACTGTGTTGATGGGCCGTTAAACAAATTTTCAGTTCAATTTCAATTTAATTGTCGCCTACTGACCGTTTCAAGTCGGTAACACTGTCTTATCTAATGTCGCCTACTGACCGTTCCAAATCGGTTAGCCTTCTTATCTACTGACCGTTCCAAGTCGATATAAATTTCCATAGCTAATGTCGCTACTGTCTTATCTAATGTCGCCTACTGACCTTTCCAAATCGGTTAGCTTACATGTAGGCCTTCTTATCTACTGACCGTTCCAAGTCGATATCAATTTTCATAGCTAATTTCGCCGACTGACCGTTCCAATTCGGTAACCATATCTTAGCTAACATGTAGGCCGTATTACCTACTGACCGTTCCAAGTCGGTAACACTGTCTTAGCTAATGTCGCCTACTGACCGTTCCAAATCGGTAACCATATCTTAGCTAACATGTAGACCGTATTACCTACTGATCGTTCCAAGTCGGTAACACTGTCTTAGCTAATGTCGCCTACTGACCGTTCCAAATCGGTAACCATATCTTAGCTAACATGTAGGCCGTATTACCTACTGACCGTTTCAAATCGGTAACACTGCCTTAGCTAATGTCGCCTACTGACCGTCATATATTAGCTAACATGTAGGCCGTATTACCTACTGACCGTTCCAAGTCGGTAACACTGTCTTAGCTAATGTCGCCTACTGACCGTTCCAAATCGGTAAATATATCTTAGCTAATGTCGCCTACTGACCGTTCCAAATCGGTAACCATATCTTAGCTAACATGTAGGCCGTATTACCTACTGACCGTTCCAAATCTGTAACACTGTCTTAGCTAATGTCGCCTGCTGACCATCATATTTTAGCTTACATGTAGGCCGTATTACCTACTGACCGTTCCACGTCGGTAACACTGTCTTAGCTAATGTCGCCTACTGACCGTTCAAAATCGGTAACCATATCTTAGCTAACAGGTAGGCCGTATTACCTACTGACCGTTCCAAGTCGATAACACTGTCTTAGCTAATGTCGCCTACTGACCATTCCAAACTGGTAACCATATTTTAGCTGACATGTAGGTCTTATTACCTACTGACCGTTCCAAATCGGTAACACTGCCTTAGCTAATGTCGCCTAATGACCGTTCAAAATCAGTAACCATATCTTAGCTAACATGTAGGCCTTATTACCTATTGACCGTTCAAAATCGGTAACCATATCTTAGCTAACATATAGGTCTTATTACCTAATGACCGTTCAAAATCGGTAACCATATCTTAGCTAACATGTAGGCTGTATTACCTACTGACCGTTCAAAATCGGTAACATATCTTAGCTAACATGTAGGCCTTATTACCTACTGACCGTTCAAAATCGGTAACCATATTTTAGCTAACATGTAGGCCGTATTACCTAATGACCGTTCAAAATCGGTAACCATATCTTAGCTAACATGTAGGCCTTATTACCTACTGACCGTTTTAAAATCGGTAACCATATTTTAGCTAACATGTAGGCCGTATTACCTAATGACAGTTCAAAATCGGTAACCATATCTTAGCTAACATGTAGGCCTTATTACCTACTGATCGTTCAAAATCGGTAATCATATCTTAGCTAACATGTAGGCCTTATTACCTAATGACCGTTCAAAATCGGTAACCATATCTTAGCTAACATGTAGGTTTTATTACCTACTGACCGTTCAAAATCGGTAATGTAGGCCGTATTACCTAATGACCGTTCAAAATCGGTAACCATATCTTAGCTACCTTGTAGGTCTTATTACCTAATGACCGTTCAAAATCGGTAACCATATCTTAGCTAACATGTAGGCTGTATTACCTACTGACCGTTCAAAATCGTTAACCATATCTTAGCTAACATGTAGGTCTTATGACCTACTGACCGTTCAAAATCGGTAACCATATCTTAGCTTACATGTATTCATTGTTACCTACTGACCGTTCCAATCGGTAACCCTGTCTTTAACCCTCTTTATGTTTTTTTATTGTGCTCTTCGTATTATTGTTTTACATATTCTCAAATTCTGTTTTGTGGTGCAGTGCAGACAGTGTCATGGCGTTTGATTGCTATTGTTACTATAGTACCATTTTCCTAGCACCTTATATCCAGAAACATGCAGCTGTTGATTATCAGCACTTAAACAATACAATCACGGATATATGGAACTTACTTCATTTTCAGTGTGAATGATAAGGTTTTGCAAAGCAATTACTACCGGTGTTTTTTATCCAATGTATCAATTACTACCGGTGATTTTATCCAATGTATCAATTACTACCGATGATTTGTATCCAGTGTATCAATTACTACCGGTGATTTATATCCAGTGTATATCAATTACTGCCGGTGATTTGTAACCAATGTATCAATTACTACCGGTGATTTGTATCCAATGTATCAATTACTACCGGTGATTTGTATCCAGTGTATATCAATTACTGCCGGTGATTTGTATCCAATGTATCAATTACTACCGGTGATTTGTATCCAATGTATCAATTAATACCGGTGATTTGTATCCAATGTATCAATTACTGCCGGTGATTTGTATCCAATGTATCAATTAATACCGTTGATGTGTATCCAATTTATCAAGATCCGTGTCGCATAGTATTATAATAAGCACGTGGGCATGATGTTGCCGCATTGGAACTATTACTTTACGCGGTGATTACCACCGTGGCAATATAACATCATATGTGAATGTTACCAATTAATATCGTTATGAATGCAAGCTTGCGCCAGTCGTGTTCAGGAAAGATACCTTGATTTACTCTAGTACATCGTCTATGGAATTATTTTCATAATGAATATATCGCATGCAACTGAAGTCACACACCGGGGACTGTTGCATGGACAGTTGACAGCGTTCCCATGCTGACGGATGCTGCACCTTGTGTTACATATGTGCATTTTGTGAAAAGACATTGTAGAACTCTGATAGTGACTTTGATTTTGAATGCAAATTCATTTTGGCGGGACTCTTAAGGCGCGCTATGCACATATGACGTAACCGATATGGAAACCTTGGCGATATATTCGAGATTATAAGAATCCATCATGAGTATCCATGTGAGATAGAGAAATCTCACCCGAGGGGTTAGAATTGCAACCAGGGACGAGGCTCTGCCGAGTGCCTGGTTGCAATTCTGATCCCAAGGGTGAGATTTCCCTATCTCACATGGATCACTCATGATGGATTATTTTTCTCCCATTATGTGTTTATTACCGGCATAAAATCAATGACTTTGCTGATTTAACGCCAGAATAAGGTGACGTCGACGTAACGTCATGACGTAGTAAGTCACATGTCATGTAAGATAGAGTTTTCTTGCATACAGGACAAGGAAATCCGTCATTTTACCGGGGCTAGATATTTCCATCTCACCCTAGGGTCGAGATAAAATTCACGCGCAAAAATAATGACGCCAATAACGTGAAAAGATGCATGACGTCATTGTGTTAAAAAAACATTAAAATGTTAGTTATTGGTGCCGTCGATGCACAAAATTGTCATTGATATGCAAGAAAAAGAATCCACCATGAGTTTATCCATGTGAGATTATAAGAATCCATCATGAGTATCCATGTGAGATAGGTAAATCTCACCCGAGGGTCAGAATTGTAACCAGGGACGAGGCTCTGCCGAGTTCCGGGTTGCAATTCTGATCCCGAGGGTGAGATTTACCTATCTCACATGGATAAACTCATGTTGGATTCTTTTTCATGCATATCAATGACATTTTGTGCATCGACGTCACCAATAACTAACATTTTAATGTTTTTTAACACAATGACGTCATGCATCTGTTCACGTTATTGACGTCATTATTGTTGCGCGTGAATTTTATCTCGACCCTAGGGTGAGATGGAAATATCTAGCCCCGGTAAAATGACGGATTTCCTTGTCCGGTATGCAAGAAAGGTAAATCTCACCCTCGGGATCAGAACTGCAACCAGGAACTCGGCAGAGCCTCGTACCTGGTTACAGTTCTGACCCTCGAGTGAGATTTCCCTATCTCACATGGATACTCATGATGGATTCTTATAATCTCACATGAGGAAAATGCCTATCTCACATGAGCAGAAATGGGAGAAAAGTATTCTTCAACGAAAAGATCGAGAAGTTGCGAATGGATCAACTTATGACGTCGACGTCGATTGACGTTATTGGAAACGTCACAGGCTTTTCTGAACATGTTCAACCATTCGTAAGCGTTACAATCAGGATCAATTATTTCATCGATGTTTTGAGGGAGAAAAAAAAAGTAATTTATATGTTAACACTAGGCAATTTTCTGTGTCTTTACAGTTGAACGCAGCTACCTATCAACGTTCAAGGTCAATGCTTGTCGACGTCGACTACCATAAAATACTAAATGATTAACTCGAACGGGACGGTATGAAATTCTATAAGAAGAATAAATACTTGTACAAGATATATTTCATCCATTTTTCAACTGTTACAATATTTAGATTTATTATATTCATGGTCAGAATTGTTTGGCATGGTCAAAATAAACTCTGTCTGCTCCACACCTAGCCCCAAGCTATGTGGACATTGCCCCCTGGCTGCCCGTTTTCTTATATTATTTACACGTATGTTCGTCAGATATCACTATTGATTTGGGGCTTCTGATTGGTTGAAAAAAGTATAGGTCTATTAGGGCATTTAGTCAGATTGTAAGACAGATTCTGATTGGATGAAATTACCCAAATCTTAACAAATCCCCATTAAACATCAAAATATTATATTTTCATCATAAAACATGTTGATTTAGGATTAAGGATATTTTGACTGGAATTTGCATTTGTATGGATACAATTGTACTGAGAGTATATTTGCAGAAAGTAAAATTTCTTGACTACCATTCTCATTGTGGCCGCCTTTAATGAAATATAAAAGGGAACGCATCACATTACCCTCAATTGGCTGGTCATTTTTTAGTGTCTCTAAGATAGTTCTTTATCAAAAGTTAGGTTTTATCATCCGTTCCGATGTAGGAATAGGTGTTGTAGGTCAAAAGGCTATACTGGAGGTCCATGGGAAATGCAATAGTGGTATATGACCTGTTGCTCGCATGTCATGTCTTACGAAAACAACCATCTAATATTTTCAGATGTATGTAAATCCGACCCCTAATCTGTTTCTGCGTACACACCATTCAGTCGCTAGTGATAGTGGTACATGTATCAACCTCAACTGCGTATGTCATCTAATATAATTACAGCATGTTTTGCGTGTGCATCCTGGAATAACTCACTCGAATGCAACTGTGACAGAAAACGCAGAATGGCGGGATAATATCGAGCGTGTTTACCTGAAAAATAACAAATATCCGTGCCAAAAATAATGAGGATCCATTTCTGTTGTATAATATCCGTGACGAGTGTGGTATTCACGAACTAAGCAAACGGGCGTGTGAAGTCCACTTGTGTACCTCTTTGGATTACGTTGTATATATCTCGTTGCTGTTTTGTGATTTGATCTCTGCATTGCGGTAAGATAGTTTTTTTACGCTGCGTTGTTAACAGCATTTTAATTTGTTTGTTTGCTTGTTTGGTGTTTTACGTCATTTTCAACACATGTAAGGTTATATATGACGGTCGATTTGTTTGTGGAGGCAGACCATCCACTTTTCCTGGGTAAAACCAGTACTGTACATCTCCCGCCATCCGTAAGAATCGACACTTTCTCACTTACAAATCGAGCTCAAAGTGGGATTTGAACCCGCAGCGGTGATAGGCGAAGGTTTACAACGCAACGTCGTTAACCATTCGGCCACGGGGACGCGACTTATATGCACGTTGAAATAGCTTTCAATAAGAACAAGTAGACATATAGAGTATATCTGTTTTTTTGTGGTGGAGGCAGACCACCCACTTTTCCTGGGTAGAAGACGGTATTTATATGTTATGTTTGTATTATTAATAGAGTAAATATACATATGCCGTGCACATGTCTAGTGTACTCCAAAGCGTGTTAGTATGTTCATTATGGCATTAATAGTGATTTTGTTTTGTCTCCCTAAGTGAATGCATCACATTTTAGATTATGTAATGTATTAGTTATAGAACGTCCAACGAACTGTTACGAGCATAATGAAATATATCGAGGCGTAAGCCGAGATATTTTCATGATATATCAAGCTAGATATTCTATAACTGTTTTATCGTTAGCCACCCCCCTTGTATGATATTTGGTATGAAGGCATACGAAATATCAGTACACTTTCGTATCATACGACATTGGACAATAGAAAGTACTCTCAGGCATTCGATAAACTGTAAATACAATCTCTCTTTCAAACACGAAATACATATAATCTACTGGACTAGCCTTAGCTGTCAATATTAAATAGCTTTCTATTTTTTCTATTTTTATCGCCTGAAACAAGCTGGTTTCCGTTTTTTCTTAACATCGTACACATTGCTGGGCAGTACGTTCGGTTCCAAGACTGATCGATTTCACACGTTTAACTACTAGTAAAACATGACTTTCTATTGATAAATTTACATACATGTATATAGGTTTTATATATGATTGTATGTGTATATTAACAGGATATTATAACGGATAATTCGACAATAAAACACGTTTTAAAACATTTATTTACTGAAAACATTTGATAACCTGTTTAAAATTACCTATTATATGTTTTAATTTTACAATATTCGGATTTTTTAAGTAATGAAGGTTTAACAGTGCGGACCTAAGATGCCATTGCGTTCTTTTGGACCCTATTTCTCTTTTTTTTATTTATTTCATACCCCAATCAACCCGGGTTTCGCTTCTTGGAGAAGGGTTTGGATGGGGTATGAAAGTTAATTCTCGGACCACGTATGCCACAAATTCGAGGGAATTACACCCTCCGTTAAATTCACTGGAATAATATACAATTATGGACTTTTCAGCTGTTATACATGATGTGATATGCACCAAAAAAATCATTATTGACCGAGGCGATAGCCGAGGTCAATAATGATTGTTTGGTGCATATCAACATCATGTATAACAGCTGAAAAGTCCATAACTGTTTTATTATATAACCCTCAATTTACAATTATATAAAACAGGTCAATATCAAAAAAAACAATTATATAAAACAGGTCAATATCAAAAAAACAGGTCAATATCAAAAAAACAGGTCAATATCGCTAGATATTTTTTCTAAAAAATTACTTTTTAGCCAATGAAAACGCGTCTATTTATAGGTTATATAATAATGCGTCATATTATAAACATAAATGTTACAAACACATACACACTGTTACCGAATTGGTACATACTGCAAAGTATAAATGCACTTACAGTTTAAAGACACATTTACTTTAATGTATTTTAATATCATATCAGGACATTTGCTGAAAGATAGTTTTATTATTCCATTCATTACTCAAATAAATAATTTACCAAATAAACCACAAGTCAAAACGTATATATGTATAATACCAGATTATTCAAATACTTTGAGTTGTAACCTTTTTCGATTACAAAATACACACTATAATATAAAAAACATAATGTATTGCAATAATAAACAAGGTCCTTATGACGTAATTGTCATAAGGCCTGATTTAGTAGTCTTCCAATGACTGATTTAATTGTCTCCCTAGGACTGACTTCATCTTCCATGAATGATTTAGTTGACTCCTAGTTGCCGATATAGATGTCACTTTAGGATTGATTTAGTTGTGTCTCAATGACTGATTTAGTTGTCTCACATTGACCGATTTAGTTGTCTCCCAATGGCTGATTTAGTTATATCAAAATGGTTGATTTAGTTGTGTCCCAATGGCTAATTTATTTGGGTCCCAGCGACGAATCCAACTGTTTCCCAACGGCTTATTTAGTTTTCTTGTAATGTCTCACAGAGACTAATTTAGATGTGAGAACACTAGAAAACAAATATATCTTTCTTGTACACATGGTTCCAGACAGGATCCAAATTGGAATTGTTGCATTTAGTAAACGTGTGCAGTACAGTAATTGCAAATAACGCGTCTTCCAAAGGCTAATTTAATTGTCTCCCAATGGCTGATTAAAATGCTCATATTTTCTCTGATTTAGTTGTCTACATTGATATTAAGGAACAAAGTACAGATTATAAGAAGTGTTCATGGGTATCCGGTGAAGATAGGAAATTCCCACCCGAGGCGGAACCGAGGCTCTGTTATAATTGTTTTATCTTAAGTTATACTGAGAGTTGGAATTTCCCTATTTGAACCGGATACCAATGACTGATTATTTGTCTCCTATACCATTTACAGTCTGAGCATTGACGTTTCCAGCTACTAACGTTTTACATGTTTATTTACATAACTGTCATTGTTGATATCAGCGCGCGACTTTTATCTTTCCCCATGTTTGAGAGCAGGCTTTCCATCACCCATGTAAAATGAGGATAAGTTTATCCAGTATGCAAGAACAATAATTATGTGACTCTATGACCAGGATGTCGTTTTCTCTCCTTATCTGACGTCACCTATGGACACTTCTTTGTGCGCAGACTATTTTGTAATATATCAGACGTAATCAAGGTTCCAGATAGGATCCAAACTGGAATATTTGCATTTAATAAACGTGTACAGTACAATAACTGCAAATATAACGGACAACATGGTAGAAACGACAATAATGATATGTTTATACAGCTGTGAAATAGAATAAATGAACATTCCTCTATCCAGCATATGAGGATGGTGGTTACAATAATAACTGCATCAAATACGATATTGTCTATGTTTGATTTGGATTAATGCAATAGATCGGTATACACATTAACCGACTTAGTACTCTGACAGGATGGTTCATCAAGGATTTAGCATTCACTGCTAACATATACACTGTGTATAATACATGTATAACCTGAGCATTTGGGAGCAATTATTCCATAAATCAGGTCACTGTCTGCCAAGTTTACAGGTGAAGCATTCTTCATTACTATGAATGTGTGGTTATTTAGAGATATACTACTACTAGGCTAAACTGGTAACATTATCTTAGAAAAAGTGGATATAAAAATCGAACAGGAAATGTGGCATTCAAGGACGACAGTCAACCACCAACACACACAGAAACAAAGAACCACTTTAAAAGATGAATGAAAGCAAGATAAGACATCACAAACGAGTTGACAATAGGGCTACTGCCTTGGAACGCCCAGTGTCAGTGTCTTGGTTTAAACCAGGTTCTACGGAGCACCAAACTCCACACTCTTACCCTACTGGCATACCCAAATTCGGGACTGTAAATGAATTTCATACAATACGTGTGGGATGAAATACTAAAAAGGGGATCCCCACAAACAAAAGAGAAAAGTAGCATTTTGTATCCGTTATTTTAAAGTTATTATGTTAAGATGATCTTAGTGATAAACCTGTTATCAACTAATGCATACAAGCTAGTGCCATGGAAACAAAATCAATTAAGGACATGTAAATGGTGAACTTAAAACCCATACAAAATAAATATGTCAACTAACTGTGACCACAGGTAATTCTTGATTGAAATTTATCAACAAAGGGAAAATCGCACACTGTGGGCGACTCCGCGAAGATCAAAGCTAAGATGTGTGGCATCGACTTTTACCTGGCATCAGAAACAAAGACTTTATAAATAAGCGGTAATAAAATAAGTGTCTCCATTCAAAATAAGTCTTGATGGCGAGACATATTGGCGTGTTATCATAGTTGTTCGAGTTTGTGGGGTGTTGTGATTGTGTACATTTCTATCCGTGTGCATTCTTAAGCAAAACGTGAATACTAAAGTGCTTTTGCGGGAAAGACACTGAGGTAGGTCTAGTATTATTTAATTGGTTTGCTACCTTAACTTCTCATATAAATTACGGCTGAAACCAATGGCAGAGTGACATGTGTTGTATGTAGAGCCTAGCTGAATTCGGGTCAATTCGGTTGGGTCAGCATAGCCCAGTTTAGCGTGTCAACTCAGCCAAAGTTTACTTTGGCTATTTTAAATAGTTTAATTAAATTGCGTATTCTATATTCCTTTCCTTGTTTTTCTTTGTCATTTATAGAGAAAGAAGTTGTTATTACTGTATTTTTGGTATTAATGTAGTGTTAATTCCGATATGACATTTTGCTATTTTATGTATCGGAATTGTTATTTTTCTGAACTGGACGTACATGACAATAAAAATTCCAATAACCGAATAGCTGAATATTGTTTTCCCTATGACAATTGCAATCTTAAATAAAAGTAAAGCAATTCACTTTGATTAATAATTATACAATGAATGTAGAGCTATCAATCGAGAAAAACTTTAACAAAAGGTTAGCTATGTGTCAAGAGACAAAAAACGTTCATATTTTAAAATTTAAAACAAATAACAAGTAAACGATCGGGCGTTTTTCAATAGAAAAAATCAATAAAAACATGGTTATGTAATGATGTATCATGTAAGAAAAAGATAATCTGTTGAATGCCGTCACTTTTTATGTGTAAACGTCAGGATAGATATACTTCAGGATATATTTATCTCATTTCTACTTTCGCTTTGCAGTCTGTGTCAGTTATAATTAAATATCTTCAACAACCCTAATATATGTTACCAATACATCATTCGGATGAATTAAAGTTAATAATAACAGCAAGCAATAAAACGTGTGTATTTGTTTAGAACAAACAAGATAGGAAAACGTTTTATTCTAGACGTTATTTGAGGCACAAACGCAATGGTGTAATTACGCCTGTACTATTAAACGTGAAGAATCTCTAGCGGAACGTTGAATATTGTTCAGTACGTCTTGAACATATATATTTTACGCAAGGCATCTGTTCCTAACTTTCAACATGACACTTACCACTTAACCCCACTTCATTTTCTCGCTTGTAATTTCCCAGTGTTTCATTAGTTTGATTGAGTCTGTTGATGAGAGGTTTTGTTTTGTTTGTTTGTTTGTTTGTATGGTGTTTTACGTCATTTTCAACACATGTAAGGTTATATATGATGGTCGATTTGTTTGTGGTGGATGCAGACCACCAACTTTTTCTGGGTAGAACCAGTATGTTAGACCTCCCGCCATCCGTAAGAATCGAAACTTCCTAACTTACAACTCGGGCTCCCAGTGTGATTCGAATGAATGAATGAATGAATGTTTTTTTACGGCACGTCGACATATAAATAGGTCATATTGTGCGCAAAAACTGACGCAAGATGGAGAGATGAAGGATTAATTAAAAATTAATGTAAATATATGAAGATAAAACCATTAAAAAATAAGGGATGATATGGTAGTAATATAAACTATATAGTAAATCAACAAATGCCCGAAAACAGGTATATAAAAAAGTAATTATTTACAAGAACATATTATAATGATTTATATAGTCTGACTTCCTTCAGGAAATCTAAAACTAGACTAAAATCTATAGTATTAAATAACTCTGTCATAGTATTAACATTGCAGTACCTTTGACGCATAGGATCAAAGTCTACACATAACGGCAATATGTGTTTGACCGTTAACGGTGCAAAGCAGGGTATACATTCTGGTAATTGCTCACCTTGTAATAAATATGAATGAACCCGCAGCGGTGAGAGACGAAGGTTTAAAACGCAACAATATACGTGGTGCTTTAACCAGTATACGTGAATGAAGGATAGTGAATGAATCTGATTGTCTGCACGTTGGTTGTTTTGACTTAGCTGTCGATTTTTCATTAATTGCGTAAAAGCGTTCCTGGCACGGACCGTGTGAGCATGTGTTGGAAATTATGTTTATATCAGATGACTTAAAATTTTTGTGTCGGTTGTATGTTTGAATGGTGTTTTATGTCATTTTCAACATTTTAAAGCTGTCTTTTTTTTTCTTTTTTTTTGGTAGTCAAGGCAGACCATCAAATATTTCCCTGGGTAGAAACAGTACTGTATACCTCCCTCCATTCGTAAGATAAGACACATTATCGCTTACAAGTCGAGCTCCCGGTGGAATTCGAACTCGCACCGGTGAGAGACGAGAAGATTTCATACGCAGCGTATTTACCATCCCATTCTGTTCACGGAGACGCTTACGTATTTACGTCACTGAACGCTTTACCCGATCAAATGTATTGTCCCCTCGATAGGTATTCTGATTGATATCGATGTCACTTTGGTATGATCTGGTATTTTAAGTTGCTGACCTTATACTTCGTTACATGCTTCTGTGTGGTTGTGTCTTTATTTGATTTGTAATTTGTTTTGTTAAGAACTAGCCCATCTCTAGTTTGAGCAATTACTGCTCGTTTTTTATCAACAGTTATTGTATTGGCTTGCTACTGACCACAAAACTTTGATCATCTGTCAGGATAAGGTGACTTGGTAGCTAAGTACCTTAACACGCTGGTCAACCGCTCTTGGCTAGGCTACTACCCCTCATATTACTTAGGTCATCTTTCATCATCTCTTGGTTAGTTTTGCAACTGGCATTAAACATATTTCATTTCAGCATTTCAGCATTTGTACAACATATATCTATATCAATTCATAGATAATGGATTTTGAACGAAAGAAAACATCTTAGTATAATATAGTTTCTCTTCCTAACTGGCCTTACCACGCTGGTCATCTGCCAACCCTTTGTCCCCCGCTACAGACAATCCCACGATGATGGGCTTGGATTGGGCAACACCTCTTGATTTGGCTGGCTATTGTTCATACAATTTAAGTCATCTGTAACCATCTGTAGGCTTGTCTTGAAAATGACCTTTCTACGCTTGTCAGCTTGACTTGGCTTGCTACTAACCATCAATGCTGTTCATTTGTCAGTACCTCTTGATGCTGCACCTTCTGGATTGGCAGCTACTGATCATACCATCGCCGTTTGATTTGCTTCTGACCATGGCATGCTGATCATCTGTCAGCAAATCTTTACAGCTATCAATATTACCACGATGGTCATCTGTAAGCATCACTTGGCTTGGCTTGCTACTAACTATGCCATGTTGGCCATCATCGACCAGCATCTCTTAACCTGGCAGTTACTGAAACTTCAAACGTTGGCAAACGATCAACATCTTTTGGCTTGGCAGTTACCTAAAACGTTGCCAATTTGCCAGCATCTTTTGGCTTACCAATTATTGAATCTGAAACGCTGGCCATCGGTCAGCATCGCTACTGACAACACTGTGATGGTCATCTGTTGTCTTGGCGGCTACTGACCAGAAAATTCTCGTCATTGGTCAGCACCTCTTGACTTGCTTTGACATTACCAAGTTTGTCATATGTCAGCACATCACCTCTATTGGATTGGCAGCTACTGACCTTACCATGATGGTAATATTTTAACCACCCCTGACTGAGAGATACGACTTTTCCACGCCCGTCATCTGTCAGCAAGCATCAATTGGCTTTACAATTGTTTATGGCTTGATTTAGAATTATGTACTATTGATTTTTGTATCGCCTTTTCGAAGAAAAAAAAGATACATAGGTGTTGCTTTTCCGGCGGCGTCAACATTCAAGTTTTGCGTTTAGGTCATTTTCTCACAAACTGTATACACTAGACCTTTCAAACTTTGCTTATAGTTGTATCTTGGGTGGTACATCGCAACGTGATAAGCAAATGTGAAAGTGACCTTGACCGTCCAAGCAAAGGGCAGATCATTTAATAATTTTACCATAAATTTTTGCGTTGAGGTCAATTTCGCGCAAACTGTATGCTTTGTTTATAGTT
The DNA here is from genome assembly GCA_037043455.1 of Cyrtodaria siliqua. Taxonomy (NCBI): domain Eukaryota; kingdom Metazoa; phylum Mollusca; class Bivalvia; order Adapedonta; family Hiatellidae; genus Cyrtodaria; species Cyrtodaria siliqua. The sequence goes on from JAWPHD010009132.1 coordinate 56,963, forward strand.
GTATCTAGGGTGGTACATCACAACGTGATAAAGCAGATAATTTTTAGGTTCAACTTTTGCGTTTATGTCACTTTTTCACAAACTGTATGCATTAAGACCTTTCAAACATTGCTTATAGTGTAACTTGAGTGGTACATTGCAACGTGACAAAGCAAATGTGGATGTGACCTTCAACATCTAAGCAAAGGGCAGATAATTTTAATTGTTACATTTACATCACTTTCTCATGAACTATAATTATGCACTAGATGTTATAAACCTAATTTATAGCTTTATCTTTGGTAGACAAAATATTCTATTTTGACATAGTTGCTCATCCGATCTTTACCAAACTTTACCAGATTGTCAATAGCAATGAAAGCTCGGACAAGTTCGAAAACCAGCCAGATTGCACCAGGAACAGCGGAGTTATGGCCCTTGATTTAGTTGAAAATGCTATATTTTGCCTCGTTAAGACAAAAAGGCCTTCATTTTCATCCGATCTTTAGCGAATGATACATATCCCGTTCGACATGTGTAGTCTACCTACTTTGATAAGCACATTGTTTAGGTTTACTTACTCACATAGTGCTGTTACCTCATCCGAGACTGACTAGATACAAACGAATTGAACTTTTCTATCAATTTCCTTTAATCGTCTTGTCATTAATTTTCAGAAATGTTTTATGTCCACATTTCAATACCTTACTTAAAACTGTAACAGTTACTGAAATTCACATTTCACAAAGTAACTTAATTTCAATCGCGAATCAAAGTGCAAGATTAATCAGAATTATGTTTAGAGCGTCAATTTAACAATTTATACCAATTTATATTCTGACATAAGTATTCTTTGTACCATTGTATTTGTACTGGCAATGGGTCAAAAGATAGTGTGTTGGTTCATTTAAGCATTTTAAATAACCAAAGAGCTGGGCCTCTATTTGTTTTGTGGTATGGTGTACTTGTAGCATGGTCAGCTCAAATGTACTTTGTACTTGCACCTGTCAGAGTAACTGGTGATCACTGGTGTACAATAACTACCAGATATTGGACGTTAGAGTATGGCAGAGAGATAAAATGGACATGCTTCAAAACAAATAGAATCTGTCTTATCTCGTTTTTTAATTTAAACACAATTTAAATCAAACAGATCGATGAAATCATACCCTATATAGTACTTAGTGACTCTGTCAAAATAACTGCAGTTTATTGGAAGTTAGAGCATGTTATAGCTTCGCACCTTTGGTTATTCTGAGTTAAACGAGTTAATGCGTTGCATTCATTTCACCAATCTACTTCAATATTGATTATAACTCTCTTAACCATACTAATAACAATTAAGAGATTCATTATTATTTTTGTTAAGTGCATTTAGGATTATTTACAAGCGTTTGACAAACATAAAGAGAACGTGCCGTAACTAAACAGTAACAACAAACAAGTTTGTATTGACAGGGTGAATCTCGGGGTATGCTTCAGCTGTTTAAATAACGATCTAGTATATATTGAATCTTTTGCAGCACCTACCGGATGCTCTTTTTATTGATTTACCCGTTGATATTATATAAATATTGCATCCCAGCGAGTGTGACAGTGGACATTGTCAATCGGAGGAAAATAGTTTGAACCGAGGCGAAGCAGAGGTTTACATTATTTTTCCAAAGTTTGACAATATCCACTGTCACCCTCACTGGTATGCAATTTTTATTTTATTATACTGAACGAAAATTATATATACTCGCCCTATTTGTTTATTGTCGTTTGGTAAACCAAGCATCTTACGATTGACATAACTTCAACTGTATTTTAATAAGCGTCTACCGATTTCCAATAGCAAAAAGCGTGTCGTAACTGGAAAAAAACACACTAATTTTATACTTCCAGTGACGTCACAATCGTGTAATCAGTAAAAAATGCTTCTCGCTAAGGGTATGGGCAATTTATACAGGAGTGTAAACGTGAAGTATAATAATATTGATTGCCATAAGTGATATATAAATATGTGATACTTCCATAGGATATGTTTGTTAGTCCCCATTCTAAAGAGGTCGTAGGATAACTCGGGATACACGCGGCTACTCCATATAGCGTTCCTTAATTTGCGACAAGTTCTCAGAACTTTTTTATGAAATATTTGTCCTTTGGGATCATCATGTAAAAAATGAAACTAGAAAAACACAAATGCTGTTTTACGTAATACAATTCTTTAATATCAGTTTACCTGTGCGAAATATTGATTGTTTAATATTTTTTACAAAAAGTCTCTGATCTAACCCTGGATACATTTATATATAAAACAACTGTCCCAGCTACATCTAGTATTTTTATAGGGCAGTTGGGAAACTTAGACCTTTAAAATAGAATACCTTTTAACAGTTAAGTGTTTGCCAGAGAGGCTTGAGTATTTATTCATACTTTTAATGTTTTTCAATAAGCTGCATCTCAGAGAATCAAATTGAAATTTGTATATCTGCCCAGATATGGGTTTACTCAATGGCATGTGGAAGGTAGCTGATATGAGACATTGTCCTAGTTTCCTGGATTTTTAATTTTGAATGTATGTTCATGACACAGGTACGTTGTAATAATTAAATATTTGAAGATTCCTTAGTTGTAACGCCAGATCAAGCGGGTTTTCTTAAAACTACAGTCTATATATTTTAACTGGTAAAAACTCATGAATATGAATGAGTCACATGTGAAGTAGTTTCGAATCGACTAACATCCCAATAGTCGGTATGTAGGCTAAGGCAAAAATCGATACGTAAAATATCACATATACGGCTTCAGGATATATGTGAAAAAAATTACTTGCCCGGAACGGGATTTGAACCACTGCCGTTGCGCTTTTAATTTTTGATAGCCGTTCGTTTATTCACTAGACCAAGGCTATTTATTGGTATGTTCTATCATTATTAACACTAAAGAGGCATTACGTAATAACTAGCGCACACACAAACCCATCAAGTGCTAAATAACAAACCGAGATGTAGATGTTTTGAGGCGGAATATTAGTTTCAAATTGATAACATATAGTATTACACCAGGCAATGTTA
>JAWPHD010009132.1:65000-107286 GCA_037043455.1 Cyrtodaria siliqua
TATTCAAGATAAGTTTAAGAGTCAGGGGCGTACCTGTGCCTAAATCAGTGTGAATACATTTTTTTTAGAAGGAAGCCCAATCCTACATTCTGATGGTATTTTAAGCAGCAAACAATGTGTTTTTAATTCGCGATGTCAAGCTTTTTTAATCTGCGATTTCGCAACAAAAACATCGTAACAGAACTAAATAACATATATTAATATGAATATTTGCTTTTTGAAAATATTTCGAAATTTTTCACATGGTTCCGAAAGACCGCGAGCGAAAAAAGTTCCGACTTTTATTTTCTGAAAAGACCACGAGTAAAAAATGGTATGAACTGACTATACCCCTACCTCTCTGAGTTTTTACTGCATTTTTGGCATTTTTTTTTTGATTTCTGGCGACAATGTGTAGGCACTTGCCTACAGTGCCTGTAGGCAGCTACGCCACTAAGGCGGAGTAATTACTGACATAATTGAAAATTGAAGGTAATAATTATTGTAAAAAAAAAATATGGATAAAATACTCAAGTACTCACCATATCTACATTTCACGATTTAGGTTGTTTGGCACGTGTGCAAACAATATACGAATACAAAAGTACATTCCTATCAGTTTCCACAAATCGTATTCTTCATGTATGATATGAATAGAATATATTCCAGGGGCGGATCCACGATTTCATGTTAGGGGTTTGGTGGGGGCGTAGGTTTTCCAAGAATGGATTGACAAGCAAAAACAAAAACAAACAAAAAAACATTAACAAACAATTGTGTGCCATTTTCTTAGGGTGGCGTAAACATCTTTTTGTGTTAACAAGCAGAAAACCTCTCAAAAAAAACTTATTTTGCCGATTACAGTGAGCGTAGTCCTTTTTCTGGCAGGTGTAAAATGCTTAATACTTGGCTAGGTTTTAGGTTGGGGATGTCGTGCGCCTGCTCCGCCCCCTCTGGATCCGCCCATATATTCACTCAGCATTTCACAGTTATTTATTCGTCCGGGTGACGCCTATAGCAGACGAAAAGCTCATTCAATGATAAGCTCATTGTTTCATAACTGTGTTCCGCTATATACTGTCTTCTTAAAAGCAGGTTGAGTAGAGATAACGATGCATGGAGATATCATTTTTGCGATTCCCGCGGGATTTCAGACGATTTCAGACGATTCTCTGTCTCGCTGGAGAACATGTTTTGAGAGGAATTCTAGTTTTATGGAGCGCCGCAACTGTTTGATAGTATCCTATTCGATCATGCATATGATGTCTTCTTCAGATAATATAGTGTCTTCTTAATAGCAATGTTATCATTTGTACTTGAAATAATATCATGACAAATGTATATACTATCTTGTTAGTTGATGTATTATTTTGTGAAACAGCTATGCTGTCTTGTCGAAGTATCATGCTATCATGTTAACTGTCTTGTCGTCGTGTTTCCCCGTGTGGTTCTCGGGGGCTCCGTTTGGTTACGGGGCAAAGAATAGGTCCACTGCAGATCCCTTTGGAGGGATAGGCAGAGGGGTAGAATCCCCCCAAATTCATATCTCGCTCGCATCAAAAGAGCAGTGGCAGAAAAACAATAACGTGGCTCCAGCGTAAATGGAGTTTCTACGATAGAATTTGCAGCAACTCTGAAGTTCAGGGTGAGACGGTTCTAGGCCCATTTTCCATATTTTATCTCGATGTACATGGAAGATGAGCCTGGCATGTTCATGCCTTTTAGGCGCCATATAACCTTTTCATGTGTTGGTGCGCCTTAAAACCCCAATTCAATTCAATTGTCGTCGTGTTCATTGGCTATGCTGTTTTGTCAACATAAACAGCTATGCTGTCTTGTCGAAGTATCTTGCTATCATGTAGAAAAAAAAGCATAGCCAATGAACAAGATGACAAGACAGTTAACATGATAGCATGATACTTCGACAAGACAGCATAGCTGTTTCACAAAAGAATACATCAGCTAACAAGATTATTATCATTTCAAGTACAATTGATAACATTGCAATTAAGAATACACTATATTATCTGAAGAAGACAGCATATGATCGAACATCATGCAACATCAGACACTTGCGGTGCTCCATATAGTTTAACTAAAGAGCAGCTGTCTTGTTCGTTAGCTCAGTCGACATAGCTTCAGAAATATGCCCGAGGATCGGGTTTAAACCCGTTTCGTACACCTAAGCGTGTTCATATTAACTCTGTTAAATGTTATTATTTGCCGGCAGGAAGCCGGCGAATATATGTGTGCGTATGGTTTGTAAGTGCAATGGAAGAAGTAGTTATCGTGGAACATTTTTATGTTGTGTTGCATTTTTGTTAGCAATGTCCTGATATGATATTAAAATTATATTTGAATAACTGTTTCTTACACTAACTATGTAATATGTACTATTTATGTAACGGTTGTTCCTGTGCAGTGTTTATGCGGTTGTTGTAATGAGTTCTCGAATAATCAGGTTTAAAGTACGGAGCGTCGTTCCATTTGAATTTAACGGAGCGTGTAATGCCCTCGATTTATTGGCATTTGTTCTATTTGTGGTTTACGATTGCGGTTTACGATTGCAGTTGTGCTTCTATTCATTTGTTAGTGATATAGTGTGTTCGGTTTTCTGAAGAAACGCAATCTGCCTCGTTGAATAACACGCAAACAACATTAAAGTGTCTTTGCACATCTTGATTGTAAACTAAATACGCTTCTAAGGAAATCGATATTTATATATTGTCCAATTTATTGTCCAATTAAAACGCTGCTTGCAAAGAGTGTCGGAATTGTATAACTATGGTGAAAGTCTGGTATTGACTGAATTTAATATTTTTAAAATCAATACACTGAAAGGCACCAGATAGCAATTAGAATTTGAAAATGTGTTTTAGTTTTAGTCAATGTGTCTATATTATCTTTAGGCGACGTGAGGGCTGGCGTGGCGCAGTCGGTAGCGCGTCGGATTTGTAACTGGAGGCCCCGGGCGGGTTCAATCCTCCGTGGTGCAACTAAGTTCGTCGATGTGTTCTTGGGCAAGACACTTTCCCGTAGCCTCGTCCGTCGGATGGGGACGTAAACCGGGCGGTCCGGTGTATCGGTCTCTGAACACGTTTAAGAACCATAGGAATCTATTCGATAATAATAGTAGGGCACGGTTCCCGGATCCCCTAGCTCTGGGGTGGCTCTAAATAACATATACTGTGTTGATGCGCCGTTAAACAACATTTAATTCAAGTCAATGCTATCTTGCGATAACGTATATATGCATGTTACAATGTTATTTTAGTTTTATTTCGTTTCTCCTTTCATACTTTTTTTTAGCTGGTAAACTGTTCATAATTGTATGCATGCATTATTTCGAAATGAAATATTTTCGAAATGATACTTGAACAAATGCATCCTGTTGCAACATACACAATGCTTTTAATGTTATATTATAATGCTCTTCAAACGTAATTATACTTTTAGTAAACATCATATTGGCCAAAATGGACACACAAAACAACATGGTTGATACTAAGAGCAATGGTGTCTTCTCAGTGATAATTTTAATGTGTTTAGTGCCCTCGTTACAATTTGAAGAACAAGTTTGCAACCTCGCACATTGTACGAAAGTACATTTAATAATATATTATGCCTTCTTTTGAATGGGAAATTAAACATTTTAAAAATTTAAAGGGTAACTTCTGCAATAGCTACATCAGTCTGAACTTATATTTCCTGCAAACAATCATGAGATTTTATGCTGGCATTGTATGATCTCTTCGTTGTTTGAACCCAGATTTCATATAGACGACTTGTAAACGCTGCCACATATTTCCAGCGCACATAACAAATTAGTTAAAGTTCCCCGGCCATGTTTTGCTTCATGGACATGTTTATGTTAATCGAAATCAGTACACAACAATAGATATTTACAATTCACACATTACAATATCTGTGAAAAGCGAGAATACGGTTTATTGCATGTGATATAACCAGTGGTATGCGGCTTATTGCATGTGATATAACCAATGGTATGCGGCTTATTGCATGTGAATCGTGACAGTCACATATAATGGTAGACAGGTGGCCTCATATGCGACAGGTCGTGGGTTTAACCCTCGGCCGGGTTACACCAAATTCATAAAAATGGTACTTGCAGGTCCATTGCGAGACATTCTGCATATACAACAAGTGAAAAGGACTGGTCAGCCCGGTGTCAGTATACTGTGACTGGGTGGGGTATCATAGCATGCGTACATGGCGCGGTATTCCAGTGTGGCTGCACTATAAAGTTCAGCATAGTAAACACTGTCGTGGTATGACGGAAATATCGTTAAAAGCTACGTTAAATTCCATTCATATTGTAAAGATAGTGATATAACCAACACTATTCCGTTTAGTGTCGTCCTATAACCATTAATTTGTGGTTTAGCGCCTGTGGTATAATAAAACAGCGGTTTAGTGCCTGTGCAATAACAAATAATATGCGATTTATTTCCGGTGTGTCTATTCTAAATTTGCAATAAATTATATATATATAAGTAATATTTATAGCATACTTTTTCGAGTATATGCGATTTATACTGCTTCTCGAGGGCCGCAGGCCCGAGAGTGCAGTATAAATCGCATACGAGAAAAGTATGCTATAAATGTTTTGTACCTTAGAAATTGCAGGTAATTGACATTTTGATTGACAGGTTGTGTGTAAACTTACAACTATGCGCGTGTAAAATGGAGTAGGCCATGGTATAACTGCCGAATCTATCATTTATAGCACGGCTGAAATATACCGACATTTATAGCACGGTTTAGGTTCAGATCTTCAGGTTTATGAAAAATATATCATAAGCAAGAACAAAGGAAAACCATTAGAGCTATGGTACAAGATGCATATACACTTCTAAGGCTTAAGACATGTACACGTCTTGCAATACAAAACAAACAGATGGGAAACCATATTATGATAATGGACCGTAGTTGTCACTACGTTTGAAAATAAATCTCAGATAAGTAAACTAATATTTTTTTCGTGGAATGTTTACGTTGAAGATATCCAAACAAAGAAAAATGTTTCGAGTGGAATGTATTTATTTATCAATTGATTTCAAACAACATATGGTGTGTTTTTATATCCCTACGACTCGCGTATGTTAGTTATTGTTCGGGGCCTTGTTTCAGAAAAAGGTTTTTAGGCAATAGCATGAGCAATTTTATAAATACGTATATACGTTATATATTATTAGAACTGGAATTTTTAGTGGTAAATAACAATACGCTTTTTTTCAAAATCGGTTGAGAAATAAATATTTTACCACCAAAATGCTTTTTGCTTTTTGATGGGTCTTTTTCATTGTAAACTCGCCCCGTGTAGTTCCCGGGTGCCCCCGTTTGGTCACGGGGCAAATAATAGGGCCACTGCAGATCCCTTTGGAGGGGTAGGCAGATGGGTAGAATCTCCCCCCCCCCCCCCCCCAAATTCATGTTCATTTTATCATTTTTTATTCATGTTCATTAAAGGTCTTCATCATGATTCCTGCATTGTTTCAGGTGCTATTTCGCTCGCATCAAAAGAGCAGTGGCAGAAAAACAATAAACGATAGAATTTGCAGAAACTCTGCAGTTCAGGGTGAGAAGGTTCTAGGCCCATTTTCCATATTTTATCTCGATGTACATGGAATGTTCATGCCTGTTAGGTGCCATATAACCTTTTCATGTGTTGGTGCGCCTTAAAATCCAATTCAGTTCATTGTAAACTCCTTGTTCAAGTGCTAGGGCAGTAGAAAATTAGGAAATCTCAAATAATTTTAGTTAGCCCTAATATATTGCTATAAAACTTTCAAAGTTTCTTAATTGACATTTATCGAACACATATTGAAACCATTTTTGGATAAGTTTTTGATGCAGTAGTGAAATTGTCATATCAATACAATTTTCGCATGTGATTTTTGTTTTATCTCTCAGCCTATTTTGAAAGTGTTATCTTTATTTGCCGCTGAAAATGACTGTTTCAATGATATACGTCTTATTTAGGTCCTAGTTGAATTTTACGCCCAACAAGTCCAACAAACGTTTTGGCTGAAACAATCGCCCCAAACAACAGTGCAAATACTGGCTCCAACAATAATCCCAAACGTAAAGTAATTCCATATACCATGATAATAGAATATTATAATGTTTCCATTTTTGATAAATCATTTCTTTGCGAAGTATGACATTTAATCAGCACGGTCGAGTTTTGTCTACTACATAATCGTATATAATGGGACGTCACAATCGATTACACGCCACCATATGCATTATATACTGTTCAGTTTAGACAGTTTATTATAGGTTATTAGATTTGTATTGGGATATATGCACGAGTTCTTTTTCCAATATTGCGCGACTAAAGGAGCGCAATATGTATGCGCGAAAGAACGAGTGAATAAATCCCAATATAAATCTAATAACTTTTTTTAATGAAAACGCATTTTTTAATTAGAACAATAAAATAGGTTGTAAAATTTAATTTTCACCAAAACCATTTATTTTATGATATCAATTTGTAACGAAACAACGCGCCTTCGCATTCTGGAATATTCTCAAATATTCAAGAATTAAAATACTGAACAAACTTTTCATAACTTTACCCAATTAGTCAACAAATTATAAAATCAACATTTTGTTCGGTAGATATGGTCACAGCCCTACATGTATTGAAGCGAGGCGGAATCCAAGCGGTAATCCCGGCAGCTCATTGTATTGCCTATACTGAAATTGGCTCGCTGACCTTTAAAACTAAGTGGCTCGCTAGCCTTTAAATAACTAAGTGGCTCGCTGGCCTTTAAATAACTAATTGGCTCGCTGGCATTTAAAACTAAGTTTTTCGCTGGCCTTTAAATAGCTAAGTGGCTCGGTGGCCTTTAAAACTAAGTGGCTCGCTGGCCTTTAAATAACTAAGTGGCTCGATGGCCTTTAAATAACTAATTGGCTCGGTGGCCTTTAAATAACTAATTGGCTCGGTGGCCTTTATGCAACTAAGTGGCTCGCTGGCCTTTATATAACAAACTGGCTCGCTGGCATTTATATAACCAAATGGCTCGCTGGCCTTCATATTTAAGTGGCTCGCTGGCCTTTATATAACATGGCTCGCTGGCCTTTATATATCTGGCTCGCTGGCCTTTATAAACCTCATTGGCTCTCGCTGGCCACCTTAAACTGCGGCAATACAATACACTGCTTTTTTGAAAGAATTCATATAATAGAATTCGCATAGTATAAAATTCGCTCTATAGGAAACACAAGTTGCCAAGAAACTTGGGAACTAGCCAAATAGATCGAAATTGTATTTGCCGCAAAAATATCTACAAAGTGACATTAGTAAACCAGATCTTACTGCAAGTAAAATCTACCGTATTGCCACCATAGATATTCGCTGCGACACTAAAATAATGGGACTGTCGACCGCCAGAATTCCGCATCCCCACACTACAGCAAATGGGCTGCAACAAATAAGATGTGTCGGCCAAAGCAAATGACTAGATGTAATGACTAGAATGATTCAATACTTAAAACCAGTCCGTTATTGACCTGTCCAACATGACAATGAACTGTTGATGTCCACTTAGTTTATGTCATACATATCAAAGATCCTAACTCCACACTGCTTAACACATTCAGTATGACAGTCAATTGAGGAGATTCAGAGAAATCTCCAAATGTGAGTCCACCGTCTTGGTTACTGAATGATCCCTTGCTTGTTGGCTGGAATCTAGAATAACCGCCAGACGAATCGCCCAAATTGTTGCATCCCGGAAACAGCTGAAAAGATTGAATAACTCTAGCAGTATCATTGCTCTCATGATGCCATTAAACAATACACATGTAAACTTGACTCCTAGTAATTGGGTGAGTGGGTGGGGATTTGAATTTTTTAGCAGAATGACCAGAAAATAACCTGATATTCTGTGTAAACCGGAAATAAAGGGAACAGGAAGTAGAGTTATCTGCGCGTAACTGACCCACTGCGCAGCGAGTTAACACACTTAGGATCAAAGTACCGACAGTACAAAATTCAATTTGTTACAAAAATAAATGTGATTATTGAGTGAACCAATAATCTTTCTTATTTCAAACAAACATATTGTCGTCACATCGTAAGAATTTTCACAATGAAATCAACATTGTTTACATCACATGACATATTTTCTTTCCTGTTAAATAAACGGAGCTTGTAAATGCATATGCAATAATAGTAGTTTGCCCATCGCTTGCATATATTTCACATGTGAATACATGTTAAACCATAGCCAATTTGAAATACGATTTTGATAAGATATTGCAACATGTACAAAGTGCGAGACTAACGAAGCTGCATAATTAAATAAACCTTGCTGTATTGCAATTTACTTTGAAATTAGTAACACATGATAATCAACGCATCAAGTGCTCTATCCGATATAATAGAATCAGGTCATTTACCAGAGAAGAAATCGGTTAATTTGCTGGCAATCTCATTAAAATCAGACCCTTTATCATGCTACGATACTCTACACTACTAAGGATCTGACACTGCACTGCATTCGCTCGGTATGTCGCGTTTCAGTCAAATGCTGTGGAGCAGTCTACGCTCGATATTGAAAGAGATAATGTCCGTAACCTTTAGCTTATAAAACAAAAATTAATTGCGTTGACAAATATAACACACCAACCATTATTGAATATTTACTGGAAAAAAAAGATAATATTGTTTGACGGAATTCAATAGCGGTACAAAACATAATGTACCGTAGTTAATAATAATAGAACGTCGCAATAGTCCATCTCGCTACCAACTGCGCAAATCGGTCAAGACGTACTAAGACAAAATATTTAGAAAACCTTATGTCGGAATAATCTCTGTAGAATATATACTTTTCAGATACTGTTCCGAATGTTTTCAAAAATGTCTTCGTACTCTTGATGTAAAACATGCCATCAAGTTAGTGCATATTTTTTTAATGTATCCACAGCAATAACGACGACTTTATCTTATTTTCGGATATAGATCTATGTGTTTTATGTGGATTTTCGTTTGTTCAGTTCACTCGAACAGCATCTAAGGTGCATATGAAACGCGCGATTTAATTGGTTGAATTTAGTTGATCTTCTCATGAATACTAGTATTGATTAGATAAAAGGTCGATCGGACGTGACCTCCGAGGCAGTGTTGTCAGATCATATCGCGGAGAATAGCGGAGAGTATCAAAGCGTAATTAGGATATGATTTTAGTGAGATTGATTTTCTGGCATTAAGGCATTGAATGGATATCTTTACAAAACAAGTAGATAATTAATATGGTGTTACATATGGGGAAGAATAATACATATTGATAAAGGAGATCCCTTGGAAGCAACAAACACAACACGAGAATAAAGTAGCAGACTCGGTTTTATTAGTCGGCGTAAAACACGTAGTTATTGAGTTGTTTTAATATTTCTGGAAAACCAGACCGGGAAACTTTTACTTTTCGACAGTGTTGAAAATGACAGATTTCCTACTTTTCATTCAGTGCAGACTAGATATATAGGATATGCAAGTCAATAATTCATGACTATTTAAATGGTTTCGCATTTCCAGGGAATTTAAAGGTGTCACACTCACGTCAACCACATACCTCTGTGGTTAATTAAATATGCTGGTCTTCCTGACAGTTATTCATAATTGATGATACCTCGAACGACGCCAATGATCGTCAGCAACGTGTGTATCAATTTCAGTTAGAGAAAATGCATACACTTCAGGAAGTTCCCCCGTGAATTACTTGACCAAGGTACGTTTCTTATGTACAAAGCGATTCGGAGAGATTCATCTGGGTTAACACCTAAATCAATATTGACCTTGCACACGTTGTAGCAATCTCAGCATATGTCTATAGCGGTAATTTCAACAAGAACTCTATACGTTGCGTGGATGTTGATGGTTTCACGGTTCCAGAATATGTATATATGTATGTATTAGGTTTATCCTCGCTTTTAACACATTCAGTCATATCACTTTTAACGTTCTGTCATATTACGATGATTCTGGTTGAAGCAATAAGCTCAACTTGACAAGAATCAAACGTCGTAGACGCATGACATGATACCCCGTCCTCCCATATTATTCTGACACCGGGCCGACAAGATCTGGCACTAACCTTTATATGTTGAACGTCAAGCAAAACTGATACTAGTAACATTTGTATGAAATATTTGATGTTACTCGATCGGTGATTGAACCCACGACCTCCTGCTTGCGGGACAAACTTTCTACCACTAAGACAACGACACGTTATCCAGATGCAAATGACTTGTCAAGAGCAATGCAATACGTCATCTCCAAATAGAATAATAAATACAGAAAAGGGGATCCATTGGAAGCAACAAGCACACACAAGAGATAAAAGTAGCAATTTCGGTTTTTATTGAGTCTGTTCATGAGGGGTAATGTTAAGTGCAACACCTCTCACGCTCTCTTTAAAGTCACAGATATTGGGTTAGGTGATCCCAAAGGACCAGTAAGTAGTAACACTACTGATCTGTAGTCGGGGCGACATTTTACGGCCGCCACACAGCACTAAACAAACACTAGTATGAATGTGTGAATATAAGTTCTGTGTGTGTACTAAATATAGTACAAATATATTGGAACATACTCTTTTGAGTAATATGTGCACCGGAGTCAGTACGAAGAAGAAAAAAACTGCATAGACAGTAATTAGATATAGGACAGGATAGAACATAAAGCAGGGTATGGCTTATACTAAAAAGTCAAACATATCAAACTACAAACTTAACTTCAAACTAAAACGAAACACGGTATGTCGGGAACTGTGGTCGGTGAGAACATAAACAGAGAGACACGATGACAACGTGTGTATGGAACCTGCTCCATGCAATAGCCAATATAGAGGAAATAGAGAATTTAAACTAAAATGCAGTCGCGTAAATCGGTATATAAGATGTGTCTGGTTATTTTTGTAGTACGGTCAAGTAATGGAGAGGGGGTGATGGTGGGTGTGGAAAGTGAAAGGTGGAAGGGAGGTTATTGGAATGGCATCTAGGCAATGGACGATCATGACGTGTTTTAAAACAAGGCCAACTAAGATCTTTGTGTATTTTTTGGTAACACTTTAATATGGGGAGTAGTTATAGTGTTCCCATTGTGATAGCCCTGCGATTATCTTTTGATATTGTTGATGCGTACTCTAATTGGGTTCGGACCACGGTTCGGTTTTGTATGCAGCAGATATGTTTTTTGTTTGCCGCTTCTTTTGATAAACTGTAGTGTTCTGTTTACGTTTGTGGTTTTACAATCAATGTGTGTGTCCAGTAAAGTAAGTGTCGATGTCTACAACTAAATATTTAGCGTGGTCTATATATAGTAAGGTTTAACCTGAATATGGTATAGGAAGTCGACAATAGGATGACTGGATCTTGTAATATGAAAAAACAAACATCTACCAGATACAAATACATGCATTTTTTTTTTTTGTATTTCAGTGTACATTATTGTATGTTGTAGCGCATACTAATAAAGTAATGGTTCGCTAAAGATACTTCGTTTAAAGGATTCGTTTTAAAATGTATATCGCCGGACAACAGCTTTTGATTCTGGATACATCCTGAGATGTTTATTATTTTGTATGTGTATCTTTAGTTAGTTTCTCTGGATGTAGGCTTTATTGTTAGAGAATTCCTTTTGATGGGATGTAGTTTTGTTTACACTGTCTTGTCTATTTGGGCGCTGAAGACAGGATTATAGCGAGGATTGTGCGCATATAAAATCGATTCAAGCTAACAACCAGTAGGCCTTATTGCCTACTGACCGTTCCAAGTCGGTAAACCTGTCTTCATCACCCTTTCTGTTGTTTTTTGTCTCTTTCATTGTAGTTTCACGTCCTTGTTTGCAGTACAGTGCGGACCTACGATGCCATCGCGTTCGGACGCTGTGGTTTCTATAGGACCCTATATACCTTTTTGCCAATGTAGTATTCACCGTGTACCTACATTCTGGGCTTTACCGTAAATATCCCGTAGAAGTGGTAGAATATATTCACACAGTGCCGTTTGACACATGTTGTCTTATCATATAATTTGTTCTGGAGTTTATTCAAAGCTGAAACCATGTCATCAATGCATTACATTGAATTAAATATTTTATTTAAAGAGAATTTCACTGTTAGTAAACATAATCTTCCCTCGGACCTTCTTTACAAAGCAGCTCATTCAGCAACACATAGATGAAAGCTTATAGCAACAAAAAGAGAAAAACAATACAATGGAAACAAAAGTGTTCATCAAAGACTCCATATTAAATATCAAATTTAACAAAAACAATTGTTTGAAAAAAATTGGTTAACTGATGTGCGTGCTATTAAACGTTGCGGGATTTCCTTCCAAATTACCGGCCCATATTTCCTTTAAAAAACTCCTTAGTCGGCTTAGAAATCGTAAAGCTAATATTACAAAGAGATCGTTAATAATGTGAGATTTTAACTCAGAAATATTCAATATTTAAGAAGGAACAGGCTTCTTCTTAAATTAACTTTTTTGTTATTCGCTATGACTAAATTACTTTGCTAACTAGACATTTACGAAGAATACGTTGTAACTATTGACTGAAAAGGAAGGCTATACCAGTTAACCAATCTTTATGTGATACCATGCTAGAATATTCCATGAGCATCGCGTACTTGACTTCTTGAAGAATCAATACAATGTAATCTCGAATGCAGTTAGGAGTTTTAAACTTGAACTATTGGTATGCGAATGGAAAAGAATATTGATTGTTTTTTATAACAACTTAAACATTAATTGTGTCATTTCAACTCTCATTAATTTTGACGTCGATGTCGCTGGCGGCTCCTGGTTATAAGGAAATGTCGTTAAATGGAAGCATGGGTATAAAATTATTCTACAGTTCAGAGGTAGAACATTGGCGTATATCTAAGTTTAGTCTTGAGGCGTTGCTCTGACGCTAATAGTAGAATAATGTTACTAGAAAAATAGAATGCTAGAGTGGAGTGATTGGCCATTGTTGCGCATGCAATGGTGATTTTTTATCCATGAGCTAGCGCTCTTACTTCTGAAAACCACATACACCATTAATCTAATAAATGCATATACATGTACGAGTACCCACAACAACAAAAGGGACATTCGAAGTACTTAGAGCACATTGTAAAAAAGAAACAGAGTAAAATAAAATACAATGAGTTAAACGGTTCCGTCAACCGTTTTCACGATATTCAAAAACAATTATAACTTATAATCCTGGAAAATACATTATTAACTAACTAATACTAAAAATAAAACATATGTAATACATATTTTTACCAGAGCATCCCAGAATATATGTTATTCATTTCTCTGCATGGTAATGTGCTTTTGCGAACTGATAATATTATGACAGTTATTGCTGTAGGACATTTATTATTATAAAATCAAACAAGTATGATGTGAAATGTTAACAAATAAAAGCTGTGTATAACATAAATTATCTTCTTCATAATTAATATTATGTTTACAGGTTCATATGGAACGCCATGACTATCTTATGATGTTGTCGATTAATATATGCAGTGCATTTCCCTTTATATGTGGTAGATTTTTCATGATATGCAGTGCATTTTTAATTATATGTGGTAAATAAATCTTTATATGTGGTAGAAAAGTATTTATATGCAGTAGATTAATCATTATATGCGATAGATAAGTCATTGTATGCAGTAGATAAACCATTATATCGTTATATATAGTGCATTTATTACTATATGCAGTAGTTTATCTAATATATGTGGTCCTTTGAACATTATATGAAGTACTTTTGTATTTATATGCAGTGCTTCTGTTATATGTGGTACATATTCTAATATGCGTGGTGGATACGTCTTTATATTCGGTGGTTTCAATTGCATTATATTCGTTACAAACGGCTTTATACGTGGTGCATTTCTTATGATATGCTGTGCATTTTCTATTATATGCGGTGTTTTTTTCATTATGATGATCAGATCAATCGGAACACTCGTTTTTAAAGATGTTACGATTTAGACTGCTACACAGCGTTTAAATATAAACGACTGCACATAGAACGCTGTCATTATTAGGGAATCCTGTTAGGGTCATCGCGATCTCGCGTTTTCAATTTCGCGAGATTGCGAAATAAATTTCGCATTCTCGCCGTATTCTACAATGAAAAAAAGGCGAGATTTGCAAATCAAACTTCGTGCAAACCTCGCGCTTTTATATCGGCCTATTGTTCGATGAAAAAAAGGCGAGAATTACGCGAAGTTTGGGTTAGCAAACATCGCGTTTTTTTCTCCGATGTACCAGAGGGCAAAAACAAGAAAACTTATTTCTTATTCTAGTAATCTAATAAGAATAAAATTGCGAGGTTTGCACGAAGTTTGATTTGCAATCCTCGCGTTTTTTTCATTGTACAATATGCGATATAAAATCGCGAGGTTTGCACGAAGTTTGATTGCAAATCTCGAGTTTTTTTTCATTGTACAATACGGCGAGAAAGCGCGATTAATTCGCATTCTCGCAATCTCGTCCAAATGAAAACGAGATAAAATCGCGAGGTATTTTCCTTCCACAGATATTGCGTGTAAAAGTTGAATTAGACCAACAACGTTGACACCGGGGTGGGGACTTCAGACAGAACTGGTATAATACCAACATTGGGGATTACCCTGAAAATGATCTCCTAGGGAGGGGATAAAACAATAAATCGATTTTCATTCGGTGAGCCCGTTGCTACCATACCCCTACCCCTAATAATTGATAGGTATATAATTGTTTTGCGTGTATTCCGTCAGTAATTACTGATATCCTACTACTTTTTCCTTGATAGGACATTTGTAAAAGTGCATTAAAATCGAAGGGGGCGGAGGGAGTGGGTGTAACCCTGATTTCATTTTAAAAAATAATCTAGGAGTGCTTGTCCCAATACGCCTTAGAAACTTCGCATCTGTGGTCCTCAATTGATGGGCCTACAACTTAAAATCGGCCAGCTAAGCCACTGCCAAGTGGTGCATTTTGGGAGATTTTCCCGAAATGTTTAAATAACTATTCTGACGCTGAAATGTGTTATCTTATACCATCCCCACCCAACCTAGTTTTATTGCATGTATGACCTTTTTTTGTTGTTGCAAACAATGTGTACGCAGTTTTATACTTATACAGATTAGCTAACACATGTTTTTTAAGCATTTCTTTTATTATATAATGTGGATGTTGACGAGTCTATCTGACTAGTACTGAGCTACTTGCAATTATACAAAGTTTTATGTTGTATATTCTCCGGGGCGGTTTCGTGGATGTTGGGAGGGTGGAGGGGCATAACCCGGGGACTAGACAGAAAGGAATTTCTGTTAGGCGGTGATGGGCTATTCCAGATAATCTCCGTAGTCACCATCCATGCCCCCGCTTTAAGAAATGTATTTTTAAGTCCAGAAAGCACCCCTAGTTAAAACAATAGCAAAACAAATAATATATATATATGTACAAAATACCAACCTAGATCCCGGAAATCCATTTCTTACCACCTCCCCATAAAACAGTCTTAAAAGCGTTCACCTCAAGAAAATGTACAGACTACCCCCAAGATTTAAAAAAAAAATACATCACCTGAAAATACGTGGCTTACCACCTCCTAATAAAACAATGTATGGGGAAAAAATGGAAAAATCTCCAGCCACCATACCCCGTTTGTTTTTATTCGTTAACCCCTCCTTCCCCCCGCAGACACTTCCCTCATGGATTATTTGTAGCACCACCCCGCCCCCCCCCCCCCCCCACACACACACCCAAACACACACCACCACCACATCCTCACCGCTGCCCTCGCAAGAAAAATAACACCTCCCTTGCCACATTCTCACAAAACCAGGAAAATACCATCCGTTTGGGGATGGGGGGCGGGTGTGTGTGGATGTATTTTGTTCACAACCCTATCCCGGAAGCCACAAACCCTTCTTTCCTTATAAGGACACCGTGTACAGAACTTGGTATGGTACGTACCAACATACCGACTATCCTTGGGAATAAGAGTGATTGCGTATTTAGCGCGTACACTTCCTCAGTAATTCAATTTGTAATATATGCATTTATTATATACTTTCCAGCGAAATAGTGGATTAAATCCTAGAAACAAATATTCTCTATATTTTACAGCCCAAATGAGTTTTTGATGGTGTTTTTCCAATGTTAATTGCTTGTTGATAGTACAGCAGAAAATTTAGAAATTTCAAATAACTTCAGTTAGCGTTCATATTTTGCAATAAATCTTTCCCGTTGTCTTAATTTACGAATATCCAACAATTTAAAAACATTTTCGAATAAAAATTCTAAAAATAAATATTTTTCGAATTTTTCATGCAGCAGAATTTTGCATTGAAAATGCCCCATCTAAAACAGGTTTCGCGCTTGAAATTTTTATTGCTCAACCGATTATGAAAAGTAAGGTATTTTTATTTACCACTAAAAATGTCTGTTTCGCAGATATACAACTTATTTAGGTACGAATTGTATTTTGTCTGAAAAGTCCAAAAAAACTTTGGCTGAAACAAACAATAGTCTCTATGTATAGGATAGGGACTGTGAAGAAACGTTTTCACTATTAACGTCCCTATCCCGCCACCAACAGACATATGTTACAACAGATGTATACCTTCTAAAACTACTAACGACGAGGTATATATATAACTGAAATGTTTTGAAAATCCAAACTCTAGAGACACAATATAAACAGCTTATAATTCACTTTACGCATATTCAGTCGTAGGTATTTTAAGAACTCATGAATAAACCTATGATTTTAAACTGCACATATACATTATATGATTTAAACACTTGGATATAATTTTGATAAACGGGTTTGTAGGGTAATTTTAATGTTTTTTGGCGGTTAGTGTTTTAACAAACCGAAAGGGACTGAGCGTAGCACAGCGGGTTCATAATGGTGCATATTTATCTTCATAGCCTCTATCTGACCTTTTGTTTACCACAGGTAACTTATAGGTCACTTTCTTAATTATAGAGATAGCTGGTAGTAAAATGTGCATGACTAATTTGAAGTATTTGAAAGTGGGAGTTCTTTGGTTGAAAAGGTCAGGTAAACATTAAATTATTGATGTTATGACAATAGTTTCATACATATATATATATCGACGTGTATCTCGTCATAGCTAGGCGCCCTGCCGTAGTTCGTCCGAAGGTTGTCTGTCCTTGGTAGTTCACAAATATTTCTCCCCATAAAGAATTCTGCCTTGTGAACATGAATCTCTTACGAGATCCCAATTTCGAAAGTTGCCGTAGTGAGTTCAAATTCTCTCCCTTTATTATATATACCTGAATTCACAGTATCCCCAGATCCGGCACCTTTCATTGTCACTGTCTCAATATAGCTGTGTGTGGTTGAACGCTTAAATGTGGCCCACTCATATGAGCTATAATTGTATGTATGTATGTATGCGTCTATATGTTAATTATGCCTTCAGACGAGTGTGTTATGATGTAGAGATACAGTTTATCAACGTGTGTTGCAGCTACCTTTTTGGAAGAGTGAATAT
Organism: Cyrtodaria siliqua; assembly: GCA_037043455.1. Taxonomy (NCBI): domain Eukaryota; kingdom Metazoa; phylum Mollusca; class Bivalvia; order Adapedonta; family Hiatellidae; genus Cyrtodaria; species Cyrtodaria siliqua. Next base: position 82,532 of record JAWPHD010009132.1, read on the forward strand.
ATACGCTTGAGTTCTGTGTATCTCGTCATAGCTAGGCGCCCTGCCGTAGTTCGTCCGAAGGTTGTCTGTCCTTGGTAGTTCACAAATATTTCTCCCCATATAGAATTCTGCCTTGTGAACATGAATCTCTTACGAGATCCCAATTTCGAAAGTTGCCGTAGTGAGTTCAAATTCTCTCCCTTTATTATATATACCTGAATTGACAGTATCCCCAGATCCGGCACCTTTCATTGTCACTGTCTCAATATAGCTGTGTGTGGTTGAACGCTTAAATGTGGCCCACTCATATGAGCTATAATTGTATGTATGTATGCGTCTATATGTTAATTGTGCCTTCAGACGAGTGTGTTATGATGTAGAGATACAGTTTATCAACGTGTGTTGCAGCTACCTTTTTTAAGGAGTGAATATATACGCTTGAGTTCTGACCGAAGCATTGTGGTGTAGTGGTTATAGCGTCTGCCTTGTATTCGGGAGGTCGTGGGTTCGAGTCCCCTGACCGCGTCATACCAAAGACTTTAAAAATGGAGTAGTCACTTGTAACCCTTGCCTGACGAGCAAATTATGGATAGTGCAACGACTGATTGACCATTGTCAGAATAATGTGACTGGTGGGGTGGGGGTATCATGTCTATTACGGCGTGGTATTCCAGTGTGGCAGCACTATAAAGAAACCATTGAGTTCGCTGCTTCAAGTAGACATATCATCACATCACACAACAACACACAGATACAAGTCCAGACATTGTGCCTATAATCGTCGGGTAGGACGCCTGTCGTAGGTGGAGGGACTATAATCCTTAGAAACACACTCACACACACACGCGCTTGAGTTCTGTGTATCTCGTCATAGCTAGGCGCCCTGCCGTAGTTCGTCCGAAGGTTGTCTGTCCTTGGTAGTTCACAAATATTTCTCCCCATATATATATATATATATATATATAAGTTTTCGAAAGTTGCCGTAGTGAGTTCAAATTATCTCCCTTTATTATATTTACAGAATTCACAGTATCCCCAAGATCCGACACCTTTCATTGTCACTGTCTCAATATAGCTGTGTGTGGTTGAACGCTTAAATGTGGCCCACTCATATGAGCTATAAGTGTATGAATGTGTGCGTCTATATGTTAATTGTGCCTCCGGACGAGTGTGTTATGATGTAGAGATACAGTTAATCAACATGTGTTGCAGCTACTTTTTATAAGGAGTGAATATATACGCTTGATTTCTGTGTATCTCGTCAAAGCTAGGCGTCCTGCCGTAGTTCGTCAGAAGGTTGTCTGTCCTTGGTAGTTCACAAATATATATAATGACAGACATTGTGAATAGTGTTGTAAATAGAAATGAACACTAGTATATTATAACCAACAGATATTATCGCCATTCGTCTATGTATACACATTATTATCATTTGCCTATATAGCAATTGGCAGCCATTTGGACAGTTAGTAACCATATGATGACACATACCTAAATCTTAAATTCTGCAAAGGAAGGTAACATTTTATGTTTATTTTGTCTTGTCGCGCGCTTACCTGTTTATTCTCGTTTCTCTGGCTTCTACCAAGTCAGTGAGTACTTACTTTGTGGTGTTGTAGGCTGGCGTTGTTTTATCTTTCCCGTGTGGTTGCCAGGGTAGAATATAACCACTGCAAATCCCGCTAGAGGCAGAGGGGTAGGACTCCCAACTTCAAGTTCATTTTGTCATTCATTCAAGGTCTTCTTCGTGACATCGCATATGTAAATGTGGAAACGTGGCTCCGTCGTAAATGGAGTGTCTACAATAGAATTTGAAGCAACTCTGCAGTTCTGCAGGTTAGAATATTTTGGGCCCATTCTCCATATTTTTATCTAGATGTAAATGGAGGATGAGCCTGGCATGTTCATCCCTGTTTGGTGCCATATAAAAGTCCTTGTGTTGGTGCGCCGTAAAACCCCAATTCAAATGTTTTATATTCATTTATACATGATCATCTTTGTGTTTTACTTATGTCGCCTATTAACGCTACATAGCTTGTTAGAGACTATAGCTAAGCGAGGATTTACCTATTTATACAGTTTGTAATGCCCATAGCTAAAACAAAAATATATTCTTCTGTTCATTCATTATTTAATATTTTGTTTTAAAAACAGATCAGTGCTAAGGTATTAACAGCTTTAAATATGCTCCTTCCATTTTCGTTTCAAGGCTTGCCTGGGTTTAAAGATAAATTTCTACGAGCCATTTCGCTTTCGTTTAAATTTAGTTGTTGTTTAATGACGCATTAGTCATTGTTTATGCGAGTAAGAGTTGCCCTAGAAAGAAAGAAGTTATGCAGACGTTTCTTGCGTCACCCATTTCTACTTTTGAATATAGCCTCTTTCCGTACGCACAGGAAATGGGGTGGTCAGCCTCTACCACAAAGAAATCGACCGTCATATATAGTCTAACATGTGCTAAACACGACCAAAACACCATTCAAACCTTTCCCCGACACAGTAAGCCCACATTGCCACGACTGCGTTTACAAACCACACGTTATAATGGCGTTTAATATAATGAAAATATTTAGATGTTATTGATACAAAGTTAATGCCAACATGTATGTTTCAATGAATGAATGAATGGTGTTATACGGCACGTCGACACATAAATAGGTCATATTGTCAAGTTTACACTCCACCAAATTGTCATCTAAAGTCTGCCTGCTGTGTCTAACAGTTTGAAAGCATTGTTGTTTAATGACTATTATTGTATGTGTACCGAAAAAAATAAGTTTAGCACGGTCTTTTGCATATCTTAAAGAAACTGAATGTTAATTTTAGAGTGTGAAATATTTGATAACTTGGCGTGACAGAAGGTGTTCTAGTTGTTCACTGATTATATGTGATTCAAAGTAGGTATCAGAGTTATCTCCCATTTATATAAAACAACATATTTCACACTAAAAATAAGAATATTATCAAGGGTTTAACTTTTATTAAATAACTATTCTTGGTTTCGAGTGATAAAAAACGCAAAACAATTGACATTAACCTTGTCATTATAATGAATTACGAATCAAAGATCTAAATTCTAAAAGTATCTCCCGTTATATTGAACTAAGAACGAAATTATAATTTCTGTAAAGCATGTAAATTAAAACATGTTGCTACTTTTTCGCAGGTATCGTTTAAAAATAATGTCCTGCATATACTTGTTAATTATATTAATGATATTGCTAATGGTGGCTGAACACATAGCACATAGCTTTGAATCCCTTCAGTGGGATTAACTTACGTGCTGACCTTATTTTTTCAGTGTATAATGTATAATTGTGGGGATATAAAACTGTGATAAAACTCATATTTAGTTACATCTGTTTTATCTAACAAACTATTATTGTGTGTTTTTCATAAATATACAACTGACAAGTGTATGACATAACTCCAATATTGCCTCTTTACCCCGAGAATGTCTAATAATATCCTACCAAACGATTCGTTCTAAAAATATTGGAAAAGTTGTTGGGGGAAATGTGCCTCCGCGTGAATAAAAGTATTTCATTTGCTTTTTATTGGAGTACGAGTAATGCGTTGGTAGTGAAAATAGTACCTTACGTTTAGACGCTCTTGGATAAACTGTTCATAAAAACAAATACTATTCAGTTCTGTTGCATGCACGCCAACTGGAATTACAAATATATTTGATTTGACAAAAAATTAATGTAAAGCATTTGCGATACATTAGTTTACTATCACGTCTAGGTGAACTACTTGCATATATTTAACGGCGCTTGCTATTGGATTCTACGGGGATTTGTTTGTAATTTAATCAGTGACTTGTTGTTTTTAATTCAACACTACAATGGAGTCCTTTGAAATGTTTAAGAAGCTGCTGGAGATTGGCAAGAGTAAGTATGCTCTTTATTCGTTATGGTTATTATAATTGTTTATTACATTTTGTATCGATGAAAGATTGGTATTTCTCAGTGAAAGAATATTCATAATCGCTAAATATTGATAACTTACTTCGAACACAATAATAACTAACTGTGACGCTGAGTTATGACGTCAATAAAGTCGTGCTGAGGACGAATCAGCCGATAACGTTCAATAAAGCGAATAATTTGGGTTAAAAACCGATTTAAAATGTAATAAATAGATTATTTAACTGCTGTGTTCGATTATATGGAAATTATTCTCTTAGTGGTAGACGTGTTTTGTTTTTTCACTCACTCTCATACGCTTGTTCGTGAAAAAAAACACGTCTACCATCTCGTGAAGGATTTCCCTATAATCGATCCCAGCAGTTAAATAATCTCTATATAATGATGCAGAAGTGGTGTTTTCTCGTTAGGAATTTTAATAATCAGAAGAAACAAATATGACCAAGTGTTTCAGCAGGCTCAATAAAACCGAGTCTGCTACTTTTATCTCTTGCTTGTGTTTGCTGCTTCCAAGCGTTCGCCTGCTCGGCATTTCTAATTTATTTGAATTAAACAATTTGCACAGATTTACATCCGTGGCCGTGGCTTATTGGTCGAGCGGCTGCCTCGCTTGCGGGAAGTCGTTTGTTCAGTCCCCGGCTGGGTTCATTACGTGGTCCCGCCTTAATTCCGTTGAGCGATGGGAAAGCTTCCATTAACAGGATTTAATAACGGATAATTCTATAATAAAACACGATAAAAATATTTTAAAATCGAAAAAAATGCGATAAACTGTTTAAAATTACGTATTAAATGTTTTAGTTTTACAATATGCACATTTTTGAAGCCGAAATTAAGGTTTTATTTCATACCCCAGCCAACCCCGTTTTTGCTTCTTGGAGAAGGGGTAGGATGAGGTATGAAAGTTAATACTCGCACCACGTAATGCACCAAAGACTTTACAAAACTGATATTAGTAGCTGCCTTCCTTAATATTCGGCATATAAAGGCTAGTACTAGAACTGATCTGTCCCTTATGATTATACTGTGACTGGGTAGGGATAGAGTTTTTCATATCATGTGTTATCGTTTTGCTATTCCAATGTGACAGCACAGTACACTTGAGCATTAATCTCACTGCTACCAGTGCAGTTGAAAGCGACATTAACCCCTCTGCTCTGATATACACACACTTTCAATGGCGCGGATGGCATTGTTAGCGTGATAATTACGAGTGCGGTTAGCGGAGAACCTGAAGATAACATCTATATCCAGAGTTACCCATCTACGTCTAACTATCTCATATTTTAAAATATGCGGTCGGTGCTAATGTACTCATCCAGGTGTAAATGACCTGAAGTTCCGATTGGAACAGTTTCTTGTTTTCGCGGTCGTTTATAATAAGCAATATGGTCACATACCACTATTGATTTGGGGCTTCTGATTGGTTGAAAAAAGTATAGGGTCTATTAGGGCATATAGTCAGATTGTAAGGTAGATTCTGATTGGATTAAATTATCCAAATCATAACAAATCCCCATAAAATATCCAAAAAATATATTTCCAACATAAAACATGTTCATTTAGGATATTTTGACTGAAATTTGCATTTTTGTGGGTACAATTGTACTGAGAGTATATTTGCAAAAAGTAAAATTTCTTCACTGCCATTCTGGGGGTGCCCACCTTCAGTGCAATAAAATACTCCCAATTTGCTGGTCATTTTTGAGTGTCTCTAAGATAGTTCTTTAAAAAAAGTTAGGTTTTATCATCCGTTCCGATATAGGAATAGGGGTTGTAGGCCAAAAGGCTGTAATGGAGGCCTATGGGAAATGCAATAGTGGTATATGACCATATAATTGATTGGTGAAAATACTCGTACATGCAAGTGATATGATGTACTATGCTATATAAGGTCATTTGAAATATTAACATAATACAGTTATAATTTAGAATGTGGAGAGCACTATCATGTTGTTAATTATAATTGGTAAGTAACGTGCAAATAGACGTGAACATGTCAGTGCTCAAAGAAAATTATTTTTAGAGACAGGCCGAGGGCTTGTTGCTTCTGAAAATGGACAGGCCCCGATTTGAAATGGACAGGCCCTGATTTGAAATGGACAGGCCCTGATTTAAAATGGAAATGTCCAATATTTTTTTCTTATTGGAAATGTGTCTTTATTCACTTTTATAGCACACATTAATTTTGTTTCGTATGTATTAATCAAGCTCAGAACCTCCTCTGACTATATTTTCCTTTTTGCTACCACTTTATGCTCCCTGGTCAGCGGACTTATTTACCATTTCGTTTAAAATATGTTAGAATAGAATATTACATAGTTATTTAGGCCTATAACCAATGCAAAGGAGAGTACTAGCACTTTTGCCAAACGATAATAATCAGAGCCGACTTGGTGAAACTGGAGCTAAACTTGGAGCCAAATTTTTAATCAGGTTTTATGCGACTATCAGAGCCTCCTCTGGCTATATTTTTTCTTTTTGTCACCACTTTCTCCAAGTAAAGAATTAGGAGCCTAGACTAGAATTCATTTAAAAGTAGGATTCCAGGAACTCTTTACACCTTAAATAATGAATAGAAATATACTTTATATCTGTATTTATACATATACAGTATATATATTTTTATTTCCACCAACATATATTTGTAAAGGACAGTTTTTCTTATTTGATTATGTAAAAAAAAAAAATAATAATAATAATAATAATAATATATCCGAAATTATGTACCATCCGAACTACTATGACACTGCACTTTTACGGCCCGGACATTTCACAAACATTCAATCGAAATACCATCAATAACGATTTTTTTCATGCATTAGTGTGTTTTTATGACAAAAACGGTATTTCTTATCACAAAGGAAAGAAAACACAACCCTAATAGCAGAATAATGAGTTTTATGTCAACAATTGTCGACCTCAAAGTTGTGACAAACTGCCGACACGAAGTCAGGCAAATTATTCAAACTTCTTATTGTTTCATTGTGTGTATAACACATTTTAATTACTTTATTGCAAGGGTTTTCACAGTTCACAATACACATGGGAGTATTTTGTCTTGAGAAACTTGAGCTTGAGATCCAGTAAAACGGATTTTTTGGGGAATTTTTTTTTTTTTTCTTTTTTTAGACAGGCCCGACGGGCTCCTCGTCTGCAAAATGAGACAGGCCCGGAATGGATTTCGAGGAGCCCCGGGCGTCGGGCTATCCTATTTCTTGAGCACTGCATGTGAAAAGGGTAAATTAAGATAACTGATCCAAAACATAACAATACTGAGAAGGTAAGAAGGGAAATGTTCATTTAATTATATTTATTTATTTTTTACCCAGAATTAGGGGAATTTTCTCAGCCAAAGAGGGTAAACGGGTAGGTTATTTTGCTATAGTAGAAGAGGCCGAATTTCGGCCTCTGTTTATTAAGATGAAAAAGCTCCGATGAAAAATAACACGAAATAGTTTGAAACTTAGCATGTGAACTAAAGAATTAGTGTCTTATACGTAGACCTGTAGAAATAATACACGTGTTTGACGTCGTTTATACCCCGGCGTCAAAGGTTCTCGACGGCGTAGTTTCGTAGCAGGCACCAAACAACGTATTTTAAATTTGAAAAAGTTTCACTATAACTAAATACATATCATAACACGTTCGAAAACATTTTACTAGAACTAAATAATATTACAACATGTTCCTGAAAAAAAAATTAAACATAAAGGAGAGTACCCCCCGTACTTGTCCGACGAACTACGTCATATGGACAATGTTCACTAGGCTAAGGGTTAAAAGTATAACACATGTCCGATGAACTAAGTCATTTAGTTTCGACGCGGTTCCTAATGTGCATATACGTATTGTTGTGACCAAACTGTTACGCTTTTACAAAACGAGAAATTATTAACTAACTTCAACTTAACAGTTTTAATAAATTATGTACAGGGACATTTTCCTTTATTTAAAGGAGTTACGTACCGTCCTGGGCCCATCTCGGGCCCATTTGCATTATAGGAACAAAAGGTATCCCCCAGTCTGATTAATGTTCGTCCAGAATCGTACATGCACTCATCCGAACATTTGTCACTTTGATCCCGGAAACGATGGTCATGTATAGCTAAACATTCTAAAAAAACTCCTAACTGTTTGCATACAAAGCATTTCGCTGATTCTTCTTCTTCTTCTTCTTCTTCTTCTTCTTCTTCTTCTTCTTCTTCTTCTTCTTCTTCTTCTTCAACTGACCACTGAAAACGTCATTAGTAATGGCATTGTCTTGTGTTTGTTAACAAAACTTCACGCGGTGGCCTCTGAAATTCCGCGAAATACTGACGTCGGGCTACTACTACACAAGGTGACTGCCGTACATAGTTCAATAACCTACTGCGTCTCAATAAATAATAAATGGATTCTTTAGATAGTACACTCTTCTCTATAGTTTAGTACGAGTTGATTGCGCACCTGCCGCGAATTTCCCCGCTGACAATTTCCGATGCTTTTAGTACCATCGGTTTTGCTAGCACTAAGTCGTAATTGATATAAATGGCTTTCAAACGAAAACTTTGAAATTGACTTTTTTGTCTGACGATAAAAACTACTCAATAAATTGGCAACCGCTTAATAGATCAAATATTGGCAGCTTGGTTGCCTAAAATATATTAACTAAGATGTATGTGGTATGTCTGTTTATATGCAATATGTAGTTTTATCTTTATTTAATACGGTATACATTGATATGTGTTGTCTGAACACCTGTGTTTTATTTTCTTTATATAGTGTATGTATGCATTGCATGTAGTGTGTGTGTTTGTGTGTGTGTGTGTGTGTGTGTGTGTGTTTGTTCGTGCGGAATTGGGGGTGTGGGGTGTTAAGACTGGGACACCTTTATGAAAAGTCATCCCACCAGATGTATAATTAGTAATTGTCACTTATATTCCAAAATAAGGTCCATTTGAATTATTGTTATCTAACATTTTCTAAAAACAAAGGCATTCTTAAATGGTGTGTCGTATACGTTATTTAGGGATACACTTGTTATTCTATCTAATGTACCGTGAAAATAAGTATAAAAATCGAACAGATATGCAGCTTTCACAGAACACAGTAAGCCCAAAAACACGCAAAACGACAAGCATGAATGGCAATGTCAATAAAGAAAGAATTAAGGCATTTGACGTCACAAACACAAAAAGGATTGACAAAAAGGGATACCGCCTTGGAACGGTCAGTGGCAAAAAAGGTCGCTGGGGATTTACACCAGGTTCTAGGGTGCACCCAACCTCACACCCTACTGTCATCCCAATAAAACGGAACAGTATAAATAAAGAAATCCCCGCCATGAAATATTCTCTAACCAACAAGCAGCATTAATAGGCAATATAAGTAAAACACAAAGATAGCCTAGAAAGAAGATACTCAGTGACTTGGCAGAAGTCAGAGCAATAAGAGAAAAAGAAAAACTGTGATACAAAGTATCACACAGCGGCGATAAAATAATTTCTACGATAGACTATGTAATGGAGTTGAGAATAAGGAAGTAACAAGACATTTTAATGTTTAGAACAGCAGTTTTAATGAAACAAATGTTTATGTATGAAGCATGCTATTAAGAAATATGAGAAAATGGAAATGTTATGTACCCTTCCGGAAAAAATATGGTCCTTCAGTATATATACAGAAAATGTAAACACCAGTTGATGAACAACGTGATCCCTATATGCCTGCCATGCTACCACGCAACACAAAATGCAATCTATTTGTGTTTAACGACATTTATGCAACTAGAAATCGTGGCAGTGTCTCCAAATGAAAAACACCTGCAAGTGCAGAATTGAATAATTATAGCCTCACTCCTTTAAAGGCCTTATAGTGCCAAATGATGCCTTTGTTTAAAAACTGTATTTTGAAATGTTGCAGTATTTTACAAAAAAATAAAAATGACAAATAAATACAATTGCATTTACTGCTTAGATATAATTGAGCTCTGCACATAATTTTCCCTAAACCACACTTTTATTTTATTTTGGCCTAAACTCTATTTTCAATTAAAATGTGTCCTCGTGTAAAAGATTATAAGAAAAATTAAATTATAAAATAAATTCAATCGGATGTATTCAATTAAATTGATCATTAATAATAATAATAAGTACCATGAAAAAAACAACATAATAAAAATAACTTTAAAAAAGACATTATTCTTAAAAACATTATTCTTACATAAATTGCTGCAAGATTTCTAGGTCGGACCAGGGCCCTGTATTGCAATTTTCATTCTTACAGTCAGCCGTTTTAATACACACACTGTGGTTCCGTACTATTATATCGTTCTAATCCATAAAGCTGGGAACCACATACCTGTATGTTATTGGCGAGTGTAGATTAAAGTGGACTGCTCTATCAAGATCGCGGGTTCGATCGCGGGTGAAATGGTCGCTTTGCATTAAAAATATAATTTTACACCAGTCCAGTCATTTTTGACTGGGTCGCTTTTTATTTCTATACAACTATTAAACATGTATCAACTGCTACATGAAACAGAGTCAAAACCCATACCAATTTACAAACCCCATACCATTTCCAACGCCAATAAACCATTAAGATCCCGTCAGAAGTTTTACTGAACGCGCACACACGTTAAGGACTATTGGTCAGCCATCTTTGAAAAGAAAATCCAAAATGGATGGGGTGTGGTTAATTGAAATTTTCATCCAAATGCACATTATAGGCATGAACATTGTCAATGATATAGTAGATGACAGTAATTCAACACTATTGATGTGAACATAATATCAGAAACAATATTTATTTGGCAGAAATAGTGCCCTTTGTATTCGAAAAGTTTACTACAATTTTACTCGAAGATGTTTTGTGTTTTATGTTAAATAAATTTGTCCATAGAATTGTGCATTTATCTAAAAATGGCACACGAGATCAATAGCCCTTAAAGGGGTTGATGTACTATTTTCAAACACTATTTATTTAATACGGCTCTGAAAAATTTGAAAATATCTGAAAGAATTATCAAAATGCCATGAAAAACAAAGGAGGTATGATCTATTGAAAATTTACAAAGAACACAAATGGAGGCGGCCATCTTGGAAGGATGACGTCATCGCGCCATTTTACCATACATGGCATATTGACAAAATACATATTAAAGCAAAGAAAATCACTGCAAATTGATTAAAAATAAATATACAAATGTAAAATGTATAAATTGTATGGTTATTTTTCATTTGCAGTGATTTTCTTTGCTTTAAAATACGTTTTGTCAATATGCCATATATGGTAAGAGGCGCGATGACGTCATCGTTCCAAGATGGCAGCCTCCATTTATGTTTTCTCGCAACTTTTTAATAGGTCATATCTCCTTTATTTTTCATGGCATTTTAATAATTCTTTCAGCTTTTTTCAAGTTGTTCAGAGCCCTTTAAAATAAACCTGTTAAAAAATAGTGCATCAACCCTTTAAGGCTCGCGGATATACAGGTGTCTTTGTTAACGAAGACCTCACGAGACTTCGTAATTTCGTTATAATTTGCTCTTCAAACACTGTTGGGAGCCTGGTCATCAGATGTAACTAATAAAAGAGACAAACAATGACATTCACAGAGTTACCAACGAAGCAGCTTTGCTGTTCTACTAACATTACATTATTAGCTACCACAAACCCTTTTTTCTGCGGTATATATACTATACCACTATTACGGAGAACTGAGCAACCACGTGATGCACACTCAAGCCGGGCATCCATTTGCACATGATCCGTGTCCGTATCCGTGTCTGCATGCGTGAAGCGAACATCCATATAGCAGTGAAAACAACTCCATGAAAAAACTTTCTTTTGTGACTTCAGTTTGCCCAGTCCAAGATGTCCCGATTTGTACATCCAAAACTAGAAGAACATAGCAATTTTCTGATAATGGCTGCTATTGCGATTCACAGAGGTCATTGCCTTTGCAAATGAGGTGCCCGGCTTTACCATCAGATATCGATAAATAAAGCCGGGAATTCATTGGTACGTGATCCATGGTCCATGCCCGTATCCGTGTCTGTGAAAAATGTTTGGAAGCATCCATTGATCAGTTGCGTGTCCGTGTGCTTGTCCGCGTCCACGACGAATCGCACAATATGTGATTTTTGACGGACACGGACAGTCACAGAGCTGTTAAAAGTGACATGTCTTATTCTTCTACAGCACCTACCAAGCCAAAAACAAGACAATCTGCAAAACTCAGCAGCGCAGAGATTTTGAGATAAATTAATTGATCTGGTCAGAGAAAAAAACGGCAATTTACGATGCAACTTTGCCACAGCACTAAGACTCCATAGTGCTTCGGAACATATGGCGGTCCATTTCAGAGACACTGAAAATTTCACGTATCCACCACCTGTGTTTACGGTTTTTTTATGACCTCTTGGTGTGTACGTAGAAAGCGGAACATCTTGGACTGGACAAACTGAAGTCACAACATTTTCACGGAGTTGTTTTCGCTGGTACATAATTACACGTCTGCCTATACAATAAAGAGCGCGCATATGTAAAAACACTTTTTGCATTACATTCGCATTGACTTTTTGTATGGGAAATCTTGAGTTTATCATCCTGTTAAATGTCATATTACTTTCATGCACAATCATGTAGTTATTAAATGCTTTAACTACGAGTTACCATCCTCCGTATATACTTAGTGAATAAATAAAATGTACATAATATTACATAGGTAACTATTAGGATGGCAACTAATGAATTCATTAACGGCATTATTCAATTAGCAAATCACATTAATAAGGGTTAAATATTATTCAGAATGTTATCTTCTTTATTACTTAGTATATGATTGTTCCATAAAACATCACAAACAAGTGGTAGAATGGTAACTTCTGCACGTGTTACTAATCGAAATATTGTACCCATAGGCCGTGCTAAGAACGAATCGGAATGGTATCTAATGTGTGTGTATAATTACGGGACATATTGCATTCATAAAACAGTATGTATAACGACAAGTAAAAAATTGCTGCAGAATGCAGCAAAAGGAGGATGCACGGCGTAACAAATAAGCAATGTTGGTAGAATAGACGAGGCGGCACGCCGAGTGCAGTAGTATCATTTAAGGATCAGTAGTCACTCCCGAGGATAAATAGTTCTAATCCAGTGACTCCTAAGGCATTAACTAGTTGTTTTATTATATATTTAAATGTAAACTATGTATCTGCTTCCTTTGTTCATTTAAACAAATGCGTCACTGACACATATATACTATTACACGGTGACGTGACGCTTTGTTGTTTTTTTTTTTTAAAAAAACGCGTCAATGACAAAGATGTACTATTGCACGCTAAATTCACTATAACACGGTCACGTGATGAACTATTGAACGGTTGACATATTTCCAATGAGAATGTCAAAACTATATAATCACACGTGGCTGCTTCTAGACCAATGAAAAACGCTTATATTTTATGATATATAATAGTTGCATTTGTTAACCAAATGTACAGTAGTCTGGTAAGATACAAACGTTAAGCAATTGTAAAAGTATAAAAGGGGCCATAGTTTTGTTAAAATATAAGCAAGAGTTACAGAACCTGACCTTCTGGTGTTATGATGCCCAAAACAATGTGTCATAACGAAGTTTCAATCCATTATGTAAAATAGTGTGCATGTCCCGCCGACACTCTGGTGGGGGAAAACATTGATAGGTGCATGATGCGAGTGTACATAATTTAACGTGACGTAACCGACAACTAGCACCTGACGCCAATAGGTCGTTTTTTTTCAATCGGGGCTAAAAGGTTGAGACAATTGCTTAGGTTGAATTGAATTGAATTGAATTGGTTCATTTCTGGCTGATGCTTTATTGAGATCAAGATACAATATGGAGAATGGGCGTAGAAACTTCTTACCTGCAGAACAGCTGCAAATTCTATAGTAGACACTCCATTAACGATCCATGTTTCTCATTGTGAAAGGAGTGTATGCTTAGTATTTGCATCAACTGTGCAGTTCTGCAGGTAAGAAGGTTATATATCCACTTTACGTGGTCCGAATATTAACACCATCCGACCCCTTCCCCAAGAAGCAAAAACGGGGTTGGCTGGGGTATGAAATAAAATCTTAATTTCAGCTTCAAAATTTTCATATTGTAAAATTAAAACATTTAACAGGTAATTTTAAACAGGTATTTTTCAGTAGAAACATGTTTTTAAAAGTGTTTTATTGTCGAAGTATCCGTTATAAAATCCTGCTTATATAAGCTTTCCCATCGCTTAATGGAATTAAGGCGGGACCACGTTATGATTCTCAATATGTTATCTTGATGAAAATGGAGGATTGGGCTGGCATGTTCATTACTGTTAGGCGCCATATACATATGTATATATATTTCATGTGTTGATGCGCCGTAAATCCCAATTCTATTTAATTCAACTTATGCATTTGCCTCATAAGTTGAGATAGGGTCATAAAGGAAAAATGTAAGGCAGAGTTATGTAACTTGTTTTTATAGAGTTATATACCTTACTTCGCTTTTACATTGTTCTAGCTTAAACATTATATAGACAGGATCATTTCATGGCCTTGAAAAAGCGTAAGAAATTCAAATGCTACAGCTCATATGTTTTATAAGTTTGTTTTCATGGAAGTGATGAAACGCTGAGTGACGCAATGTTATGAGTTGGGAAATGGCATAAGTGGTGAAAGGTATTGCCTTTGACACTAGTGATATTGGTGTGATTGAAGGGACACTGTCCGTAAGTAATGAGATATTGACCATGAGCAAGTATGACCGATTTTACTGAGCGAAATGCATGACCATAGATCGAAATAAGTGATAATGTCGTTGATTTGTAATGAAAATGTATTGTTTTGTTTTTTTGCATCGCCGTTTTTGAATTATGTAAATCAATCTCGTTTGAATGTAGTAAGTATTGCATAATAATAATAATAATAATGGTAGTTGTGTAATGTTTAAGTAATTGTTTTGTGTTGGACATTGTTGTGTTCTGTATCACGGGACAATAGTAATGGGCCACACTCTTCACTTTTGTGAAGTGTGCGTATAAATGTTACCTGAGGGAAGAATGGTAGTATTGAACAATTATAACAAATTAGCGTTAAAGATGTTGGTGAAATTGAGAAAAAGCATGTGTTTTTTAATGTTTTGTTTTTTGGTTGTTAATCGTTTGATTGTTTAGTAACAAATCACATAAGTCAATAGTGAACACATTTAAGGGATGTGAAAAGAACAGCATGCTCGTAATGCTTTGAAATGGGTATGTTCAGTATCTTGGATAGTGTAGACTTAATTGCAAAAATGTAACAAAGTTAAGATTTAAAAAGCGTGGCAAAATAAAATCTAGATATTTGAGGTATCATAAAAATGTTCATAAATTGTGAAGTGTTTTTTTTTGTGAGTTACTGTTGCGACATAATGAGAAACAAAAAGTAGGCGAACGTTACAACTAGGTCCTGTTGCAAAGAAAGAATGTGAACAAATGGCAAGAAATGAAAACAGGAGGCCCAAATGAAACAAATGAAAACAAGAGGCCTGTATCGCTCTACTTGTTGCACAAATTTGACCCAAGGGTCACCATTTGAACAAACTTGCAAGAGGACAACATATTAAACCTTTGACTCTTGTAGTTTCAGAGAAGAATTTTTAAGTGTTTTCCTATATAAGTCTATGTAAAACATGTGATCAAATACAAAATAAAACGGTAAAATGTGTTGATTTCAAATTTAAATCCAAAATTATTACTTAAACCGTATTAAAAAAACACTAGTGTCAATTTACAAAGAAAAACACATCATATTATAAGAATTAATTAAACCACAAAAACAATCGGCCAAGTCCGTAACTTCTCGGCCTATTCCGTCATAAAATGGGAACATCCTTGATTTCAATTTTAATTTAACTTCAAACTTTATAGCATAAACCTCTTTCAAAATCAGTGAAATTTTACATAGAAAAATTATAATAATAATAAAAAGATATAATTATTAGACAAATTATTACATTTGTTATGAGTATACGTAAAAAGCCGAGCGAAAACCTACAACTGTAAACCGAAATGTTCTAAGTGATGATTTCTGAGATATTTCTTGTAACACCGTATATAGCTCATTCTGTATATAGCTCACCAGTAAGCTTTATAAGTAGGCATATAGCTCACATTTTCTACGTATATAGCTCACACCAAAGTAAGCTTTATACGGTGAAAAGGCATGGTCATTCCGTATATTGCTTATCACCATCTAAATACAAAATTCTCTTCACGCACTGCATGCTCTTCACGAACTGCACGCTCTTCACGCAATGCACGCTCTTCACGCACTTCACGCACTGCACTCTCTTCACGCACTGCACGCTCTTCACGCACAGCATGCTCTTCACGCACTGCACGCTTTTCACGCACTTCACGCTCTTCACCCACTGCACGCTCTTCACGTAATGCACGCTCTTCATGCACGGCTCGCTCTTCATGCACTCCACGCAAAAACATCTGTGCCAAGCAAAGAAAAAAACAGTTGCTCACTCAGGAAGGGGTAGTTCTTCATCATCAACAGCAATAACACCAACCAGGGGCGTAGCGAGGCCAAAATTGAAGTTACTCACGATACCTAAACGCCTACTTTGCGGACGCCTATTAGGACTTGCGCCCGTACCCATAAACCTATAATAATGCTGCAACTAAGTTGCGGGGGGTTTGGTCCTCCCCCAAGAAAATTTGGGTTAATGGTAGTCTTAAATGGAAAATGAAGAATAGACCTGAACCCTCCTAAAGCTTAATATTACAAAAATACAACATAGTGCAACAAGTATTTATCTTTAATATACTTTTATATATTTCCTGGAAAGATGACGATCTTGTCGTTACAATTCATATATCTTAAACTATACTTTAACATATATTTAGACTTTCATGTACCATAATCATACAAATACGAAATATGAGTATAATTGGAACAGGACTTAAAACATTTTCAGTCTTTAAAAGAGTAAGCTTTATTCGGAATCAAGGCACATGCCCTCCGTATATAGCTTATCGTGAGCTTTATGCGGAGACGAGCTCCGTATATAGGTCACCTTGAGCTTTATTCGTAGACATTGCTCCGTATATAGCTCACTGGTGAGCTGTATACGGAATGAGCTATATACGGTGTTACACAGCCTAAACAAAATTGTTCAACAGCCTGAAAAAACGTGAACATACAATTTTACAGAGCTTTGTGTTTCGTTTGATCCGACAACAGTTAATAGAAAGGCAATCCATTAAAGTAAACCGAAAGGTTGCAAATAGTCAATTCCTAACCCATTGCACACTTTTAAGCCACCAAGATGCAATAACTGTTTGAATGGTAACTATAGAATGTATAACTAACGGAATTATTTCTATTTGTGAAGCATCATATAAAGTCGTAACTATTTGAATACTAACTACTGTATTACTAAATAGCGTTATTGTATGCATAATAATTCCACTGGCGTTGCATTAATATTGTCAGATATATGTCATTTTACTTGTGTTTCACCATGCACGACATCACATTTGGCCACAAACAATTCTTGCATAAAACATAATCTTTGTATATGTTTTCTATGTTAAAACCTCTTAACTGACGTCTTTTCACATATCCTTAACATGAACGTTAGTTGTTTTTTTTTACATTATTTATTGGTAATCTATAGGGCGGACATGTAATCAACATGGTGAATTATTCCGAAAACAGAAATGCGGTTATGTTGGCAGCTGTAATGTTTTTGATCGTACTACTAAGGATAGCATGAAAACAACTAGTAATAGCATAGCTGCCAACGCAAACTCGTTTGGTATGAATTATATTACTGGTCCTCATACCGATCTACAAAGACGACAAGTCTAGTCTCTTTGCCGTACTTTATCGTCTTAAAAATCAAATCGGAACTTCTCACGAAATCAAACAATATCCCCTAAGAAAGAGAAAATATCCGTTGAACCAGAACACCAAATTGATAATATTGACTTTTCAGTTCGTTTATTTTTTACCTTATACTTTACATTAAGTGTAACTTGGTTAACGTTATTACTGACAATAGAGGGAGAAATACATCCAAAACATAGGGTCCAACTTCGTCATCAAATTCCAGTAATGGAAAACTGTGATATTACCTATTAAATTTTTAATTTTAGAATATGCAAACTGTTTAAGCCGAAATTAAGGTTTTATTTCATACCCCAGCCAACCCCGTTTTCGCTTCTTGGAGAAGGAGTTGGATGGGGTATGAAAGTTAATACTCAGACCACGTAATTGTTTTACGGACAGAGCTAAGCGAATTTGGCATACTAGCCTTTTTTAAATCTTGGCTCAACCATTCGATATTAACTTATCTTACGTTTGATTCATTCTCAGAACCTGAGAGGAATGATCGCAATGGCGACAGTTATGGTAGCGTTATACTCTATATTAAAAACTCTATCCATTACAAACATACGTTAGGTAATGAATGTATATAGGTAGAGATGAAACATAAACATATTCTGTTCGGATTGTTTTTTATCCAAATGCAGATAACATTCATAATTCCATTATTGAAAATTCAGTTCACCTTGCGGTGGACACAAACATGAATGACATCATTATTACTGGCGACTTGAACTTTAATACTAATAATGCTAACTCACGTCGTCAAATAACGTATGTCTTTGAACAATTCTCACTATACCAAATGATATATAGGGTCCTATAGAAACCACAGCGTCCGAACGCAATGGCATCGTAGGTCCGCACTGTACTGCAAACAAGGACTAGAAACTACAATGAAAGAGACAAAAAACAACAGAAAGGGTGGTGAAGACAGGGTTACCGACTTGGAACGGTAAGTAGGCAATAAGGCTTACTGGTTAGCTTGAATCGATTTTATATGCGCACAATCCTCGCTATTATCCTGTCTTCAGCGCCCAAATAGACAAGACAGTGTAAACAAAACTACATGGAACCATGGAACAAAAAACCCAATGCATAAACGAACCAATTCATTACACAGAATATTCAACTTCAACAATCGACATTATTTGGGTTAATAACAAAGACAATGTATTAATAAGCGGTGTAGGTGATCCTTTTTTACAACAGGATGTTCGCTATCACTGTCTCATATTTTGTATTCTTAACTTCAAATATAATGTTATCAAGTAATTTTGAGGCATTTTTGGAGTTATGGCAATGGTGATTATGATACCTTGAGACAACTGGCCATAAATACAGACTGGAGTATGTTTTATGATAACGATATAATGAACACAAACACAATATAACAGAACATATAATACATATAACAAAACATAGCAGAACAGACTTTAATAAATGACGCTAATACACAATTTCCCCTTTTACCTGCTATTAACGATTCGACCCTCAGTTCCATTTTGCTAGTCCGATTTATGTAAAACAAATTCTTGAAACCCTACCACTAGGAAAAGCTGTAGGTCCCGATACAATTAACAGTCGTGTTTTTAAAGAACTATTAACCGACCTATTTGAACCTTTGTGTTCTTTATTTAATAATTCTTTAAGGGATAGCCTTGTGCCATTAACTTGGAAGGAACCCCACGTTCGTTCAAATTTCAAGTCTGGAGACCAATCAATTGTGTCCAACTACAGACCTATAGATCTTCTTAGCTGTGTTGAAAAGGTTTAACTGCATTGCAGTCTGGATTTGTTCCGGGTGACTGAACTATTATTCAGCTTGCATACTTATACAATTCTCTCTGTAAAGCTCTAGATTCTAGAAAAGAAATAAGGGCGATATTCTGTTATATCAGCGGAGCCTTTGATCGTTCTGGCACGACGGACTAAATTTGAAGGCTGTTGGTATTACAGGGAACCTCTTAAAATTGTTCCAAGGTTACCTTAGTGTCAGAAAACAACGCGTTGTCTAACCTGGTACCCAATCGGATTGGAATGACATTAAGGCCGGTGTTCCCCAAGGAAACATCTTAGGGCCACTTTTATTCCTTCTTAATATTAATGATATTGTTATATTCATCAATTCAAACATTCGTCTTTTTGCAGATGACACTGGTCTATTTATTGTTGCAGATAATCCTATCTCAGCTGCAAATACACTTAATTCTGATCTACTGAAAATATCACAATGGGCAGATCAATGGCTTGATTAAATTTAATCCAACCAAAACCAAATCTCTCCTTGTTTCACGCAAATTTAATTTCGTAAACCACCCGCCTGTAGTTATATACGATCAAATGATAACTGAAGTTGAAGACCATAAACATCGCGGTCTCGAAAGCATGGCAACGGATTACTATTATGCGAAACTTAAATTTAAACTTGATAGAGTTTCACTTTAAACCAGTTATGTCCTATATTAGAATACGGCGATATTCTATTCGATAACTGCATACAGAATGAAAAATACGAGTTAGATAAAAAAAAAAATGAGGCTGCACGAATAGTAACTGGAGAAACGAAACTTGTCTCTTTTGACAACCATTACAGAGAAATCGGTTGGGAAACGCTTGGGAACACAAAATCATCATGTTTTATAAAATGGTAGACCAATTAACCCCCAACTTCCTCTCTGATTTGGTTGCAACTTCTGTCGGTAACATCTATAGATACAACCTGCGATTTTTCATGAATATCCAAACTATTAATGCCCAAGCAAACTATCACTACGATACTTTTCTTCCGCAAATAGAAAAAATTTAGTCAGGCCGAAACATTTTTTCTTTCAAAATCTCACTTAATCGTGATTGTAACAACATTTCACTACACTACTACTTCGGACAAAGAAACCTACATATACTGCTCATTAGGCTGCGTTTAAGTTCAACAACGACATGTTTTCAAAAAACATGGTCGATTCGCCATTGTGTACCTGTGGCCTCGTAGAAAACACTTCTTTTTTAACTGCAATAAGTACACCCACATAAGAAATGTATTGCTAAATTCAAATCCCCGTCTATCAAACACTAGACTGAGAACACTTCTCTATGGAGACCAAAATGCATCGTACCACACACACATTCTCATCTTCAGCGCGGCACATAATTATATAAAAAAAAAACTCGTTTTAAAACGATTTATCTAGTAGTTCGTGTTCATTCGTTCTCTTGTTGTATTTCCAAACCGGCAGCACCCTCTTCCGTGTGCCAATCCCCATTTACCCCCATTTCAAGCAACGATGATAAAATGACAACTGATGTGTATTCTTTTTTACTCGATTTATCATTTCAAGTCGTCTTTTTTTTCTCTTTCGTTTTGTATGCCTTATTACTCTACTATCTTAAGTTTCTTTCATTTAATTGGACAAGCGTTTCTGGAATATGTATAAACTATTTTTGTCAGCACTATTCATGCATTGGTCATATACACTTCCAGCAGTTATATTACAAACATTTCAAAATAGTGGTGTTAAACATGCCATCAAGTGTGTACATTGCTTATCATACCAAGGAGCTTATCATACCAAGGAGAAGAACATTATAAGTGTTTTACTTAAGTTCTAATCCTTTTTCTTCTATTGTGTACAAATGTTTATGTTGTACACATATGCGAAATAAAATATGTTTAAATCAAAGCATTGAGAGCACGACACGACAAGAAAGCAGACAAACATCAAACGGCACCATTCTGTTACGCTTTAGGTAGATGTCAAAGAATAGGGGCGAACTGTAAATGGGTCCAAGCATGCAGTGAGTTTCAAAATGAATAGGGTCATAACCTCTTTTGATACACCTTTTAACAAGTTTAAAAAAGATAGTATGAACGTGATCATGACCAAGAATCTTACGAAGTTTGTAGATCACGTCACCATAGAAGTCAATTGTGATAGTCCTTGTCGCAGAAGAGTTCTAGCATTACTTTAATATTTGGAAACAAGATCAGGGTTACGATAATAAAATTGTGCAAAGGTTTTACGAACTTTATGGTAACGGTAGCCCTGACGGAATAGCTTTTTAGATAACGAATAATATTACAAAGATTACGAATATTAAAGCCCACAACTCGAGTATAAGCTCTAGAAAAACGAATAAGTTGAGACACATAGACCCCATAAGAAGTTGTTCGGGAACATCTCCATCTAAATGGGGATAATTAACAATATCAAAATTAAAATCATCTCTCTTGTCATAGATTTTGCTAATTATTTCACCATTTTCAATAGAGAGATGTAAATCGAGAAAAGAAGCGTTAGTATCAGAAATATTAGCTTTGTTAAGGTGAAGTTCTTTCGGATAAATATTATTAACCATAGTAGAAAAGAAAGGATTGTTCAATATATTATCCAGATGCCGGGAGGTGTCATTAAAGGCTTCAATAACATCTGCCTGGGTATCTGTTGAAAGTCTCGCGTAAACCATTACTTATACAACAAAGTCACTGACAACTGGAACAGGTTTTTGTTCTTTCTTGCATTAAAGAACGTTTTGTTTTTTGTTGCTTATAACCATGTATGTTTTGTTTTTTCTCTCGTTTAGTGTAGCATTAATGCAGTTGTAATGGTGTAATCAACTCCACAAAAAAATAGTGCATTTGTAGTGTTGAAAACAACTGGACACATAGTACATTATGTTATATCGTAAACAATTGTACATGTGTAATCTTGTAAACTGTCGGGCAGTACAATACCTATACTCAATTGCAAAAGAAAGTGGACACTGAGTTTTATTTAGCTTTAATTGTAAAAAGTTTTTTAGAATTAAATTGACAAATTCCAAAATGAATATGCCATGTTTGGTATCAAAGTTTTTATCATTCCATTGCCAATATCATGTTGTCATTTTTTATTCTATAGGTCGAATCATTAAGGGATTGCGCTTGATAAAGAGGATAGGGTGTAAAGTAGAATGTTTAAAGTGTTCATTTTCTTTTGCAACTGAGTGTATATGTGTAGTGTAGTCAACAACTGGACATGAACTTGGAATACAATCGTACTATAGATGTTTAAGCGTACCTACATTTTTATTTTACAACGTATAGTAAGTCTTTTATTGGTGTAAAATGGTTTTAAAACACGTCAATTTAAACTACAATAATATATTAATATTGATGATAATTCATAACTGTGTACCATTTCACATCACGGATGTTTTTGCACTGTGCAGCATATGTAGACGAACGTCTCTGGGCCACTGTTAGACAGAACAACATCCTTAATTTTCGTTAAATGTTTTCTTGTTTACTTTAAAGTCTGTTACTTCAAACATTCCAGCAAACATCACGGGTTGACCAGTTTGCTTTTTATTTTTTTTAAATGGCTATAGTTTGTAGAGACCCTGCTGAATTGTCCATTTCACGTTCAATTTTCCATTGTTAGATCTCAGGTCTGTATGCAATCGTGAACATGTCCCATTCTTATTAACTGGAACAAAAACATATAGAGAGAAATGTTTGCTTTTTTTTTTTTTTTTAAGAAAAAAACAAGAACACCATTTCTAAAGCGAATGCTATTCGTACTGTTTTGGTTTGCGAGGGAGCACACTGTTTAGTAATATATTTGCGGGGTCTGATGAGGGGCCAGAATTATAGCACATGAACTCTGAAGAGACCCGAGCTCAAGCCTCAACGGGACCCTGCATTGTGTCGGTGTGTTTTTGGTCACGTTAAAGAACCATAAGTAAGAGTGACAGCTTCCCGGATTCCTTCCTGTTTTCTCTGGTGCGGCTCTATAGAACCTATAAGGTGCTGTTAAGCAAACATGTTTATCAAAATTCTATCCAGTTGTTCAGGTCTTATAATAATGTATTTGTGCCGATTCAAAGTGAATGATTATCAAGGGTTTTTAACTACCGATGACTGAGTATGTGTAAAATGAATTCTGAGTTGGTAACTCTAATTCGACGCTCAAGTTTTGGGGTTTGGCCTGGTTGGTTAAAGTCGTTTTATATTGTCTATAGAGTTTGGATTCTCGAAATATTAAACTACATGTATATATATATATACCCCGTGTGGTTGCCGGGGTAGATACAACCACTGCAAACACACCGTCACATGCAGAGGGTAGGACCCCCACACCCCCAACACCCCATTCATATTAATTTCGTCATTTTTTGTTCATGCTCATTAAAGGTCTTCATCATGACCCCTGCATTGTTTCAGATGCCATCTCGCTCACATCACTAAGAGCAGTGGCAGAAAAACAATAAACATGGCTCCAGCGTAAATGGAGTGTCTACAATATAATTTGCAGCAACTCTGCAGTTCAGGTGAGATGGTTATAGGCCCATTCTCCATATTTTATCTCGATGTACATGGAGATGAGCATGCATGTTCATGCCTGTTAGGTGCCATATAACCTTTCATGTGTAGGTGCGTCTCCGTGGCCGAATGGTTAACGACGTGGCGTTGTAACCTTCGCCTTTCACCGCTGCGAGTTCGAATCCCACTCGGAGCTCGACTTGTAAGTGAGGAAAGTGTCGATTTTTACGGATGGCGGGAGATGTACAGTACTGGGTTCTACTCAGGAAAGCGGGTGGTCTGCCACCACCACAAAATTTCGACCGTCATATATAACCATACATGTGTTAAAAATGACGTAAACACCATCACACAAACAAACTTGTGTTGGTGCGCCTTAAAACCCATTCAATTCAATTCAATTCGTGTCAATGAGTTTAGAAACGGTGTAGATAGGGCTGTTGTTGGCGGGATAGCTACTTTTAAACATTATTCTGTTTCATTTGACAGCTGCACGAGCACATACGGCACGCAAGATGCGATTTGTGATCATACATCTGGAATCGTTTCAGGAGGAGACGGAATAAAAGAGTTGATGGATGACATATGTATCACGCATTGCTTTGAGTTATAAGGGTAGCGCCGTGGTGTAATGGTTAGCATCGCGGCTTAGT